>APFE030377766.1:197700-212930 GCA_000404065.3 Pinus taeda | reverse complement strand
CTCCTTGTGGTGTGCTTGGAGAAGCACTCTCATTTATCCTCAATGGTGTCCCTTGCTATCCTTGTGTTGGCGCTGCTGTTTGGGGATGCATTTCAGCCACCTCCTCATCATCTTCATCATGAGACAAACAGTTTTTGACATTCACTGTTTTCTCTATGCTTCCATCCCAAGCTTCCTCTTCAATGAATTGAACATCTCTGTTGATGAAAAACTTCTTGGTAGATGGGATATACAACCGGTAGGCTTTGGATTCCTCACTGAATCCAATGAAGATACATTTCTTCCCTATGCTGTCCAACCTCCTCCTTAGCTGATCTGGAATGTTTGCATAGGCCACACATCCAAAAACTCTCATGTGGGCGCCTCCTTGATTTCTTCCACTCCACGCTTCTTCTGGCACTCTATTCATCACAGCTTTTGTAGGGCACCTATTCAAAATATATGCTGCACAATTTACAGCTTCAGCCCAATAATCATTTGGCAAATGCTTTGCCTTCAACATGCTCCTCGACATATCCATGATGGTCCTGTTCTTCCTTTCAGCAACTCCATTTTGCTGTGGGCTGTACCTAGCTGTGAATTGTTTGTGAATTCCATTTTCTCTGCAAAAGCTTAGGAATTCCTTGGAGATATACTCACCTCCTCTATCAGTTCTCAAAACTTTAATGTGCAGCCCGCTTTGGTTTTTCACAAGTGCCTTGAAATTTCGGAATTTCTCAAACACTTCACTTTTGTTTTTAAGAAAATAAATCCAAGTCTTTTTGGTGAAATCATCAATGAATGTTAGAAAATATTGGTTGCCTGCTAGTGATGAAGCTTGCATCGGTCCACATAAATCTGAGTGGATGATCTCTAAGGGTGCCTTTGCCCTTATTCTTTTACCTGATGGAAAACTTTCTCTATGTTGTTTCCCCAAAATGCAACCTTCACATAGGCTGTCTAGTTTCTCTATCAATGGTAATCCTTTCACCATTCCTTTTCTGCTTAACAAGTTTAGACCTCCAAAATTGAGATGTCCAAATCTCAAGTGCCACAACCTATTTTCATCCTTTGCCATGCTTTGGAAGGCCTCTTGGATAACTGCTGCAATTTCATTTTTTGTTTTTCAAATCTGCCCTGATCCTGAGAGGGAACATCCTGTTCCTTGTCATCTTCACTTCCGCAATGCATCGTTTGCTGGGTGCTATATCCATGATGGTACACACATCATTCACAAAGAAAACATTGTAACCCTTTTGAACAAGTTGTCCAATACTCAAGAGGTTACATCTCATTCAGGAGACATAATAGACATCCGTTATGGTTTTCCTTTCTCCTTGCTTGGTAAATATTTTTACCTCCCCTTTTCCCATAACAGAAATTTTGCTATCAATTCCTAGTGTGACTTCTGATTTCATATTTTTATCTAGGGCAGAAAAGAGAGCTATATTTCCTATCATATGGTTGCTGCAACTTGAGTCTAAAAACCATATGTCTTCACTATTTGTTTCAGCCATGTTAGAAGCTAACAATACATTATTTTGGCTGATGTTCTCTCTAGTAACATTTTCATTTTGTCTATCACTCATATCATGCTGCTTCTTCCTACATTCACTGGCATAATGCCCATATTTTTTACAATAATAGCATTGGACATTGGATTTTTCATACCTTTGTCCTTGAGCATGATGTTGTCCTCTTTGTTGGATGCTGCCTTGGCCTTGGTTCTGATTTGAGTTGCTACCTCTTCCTTGAGCATTTGATGGACTGTTCCTTCCACCTTTGTTCTCGCTTCTGCCTCTTCCTCTCTTGTTTCCTCTGCTTTGACCTCTTCCTCTTCCAAAGGACATCTGGGTCTTAAAGGCTTGTTCTAGAGATGAGTTTTCATTCCTACTCAATCTCTGCTCATGTGTTATCAGTGATGCATGTAGCTCATCAACTGAAAAGTTTGAGAGATCCTTTGTCTCTTCAATGGTGGTGACAATAGCATCAAACTTTGAGGGTAAGACCCTCAATATTTTCTCCACAATCCTCCTTTCTTCAATGGTTTCTCCATGAGTCCTCATTTGTGTGACCAAACCAATTACATGTGTGAAGAATGAGTCAATATTGTCTGACTCCTTCATGTTGAGATTCTCAAAATCTCTCCTCAGCAACTGTAGTTTTGCTGTCTTCACTTTCTCCATGCCTTGATAGGCTGTCTTGAGGGTTTGCCATGCTTCTTTGGATGTCTTAGCTGCTGCTATCCTTGGAAACACACTCTGGTCCACTGCTTGATACAAAAATACAAGGGCTTTTGAATCCTTCTTCCTATTGCTCTTCAGCAGATCCTTCTCTACTGGAGTTAACCTATTGAACTCATTTTCATTTGCTGGTTCTTCAAAACCATCTTGAATTAATTCTCATAAATCTTGACAGGCAAACATGGCTCTCATGGTTATTGCCCAATAGTCATAGTTTTTCCCATTAAACTGTGGGATCTAGGTGTTAAACATACCCATACCAGTGCTTGTGCTGGCCATTCCTTGCATCCTTAGTTATGCTTCAATTTCTTGACTGTGTATTTTAAAACAACTGACTGCTTCTTCAGCTTCTTTGTCACCTTCAAAGAGCCTAAGCCTGCTCTGATCCCACTGTTGGGGATTTTTCTGGTAAAATCCCAAAAACACAAAATTCAAGCACACAGAGGCAATGCTCTGTTTCCTTTACTCCATGATCTTTTTGCACAGGGAAGCTTTAAAAAAAAAAATTAACTGAGAACAGAGTATTGCACCACCATAAAAGCTTTTCTATTCATTAAAATAAAAATCACTGATACATATTCATCCTCTTTCACTCAGAGGGACTCACCAAAACATTTCAACAAAATTACTCTGTCTCCTTTGAAATTTTACATCACTGTGTGTAAAAATTTCATTTACATTCACTGCTGTGTGAAAACAAGGACTGCTGTAAAAGAAATAAAAGGATCAACACACTGCTGTGTGAAAAATTAAGTATTCAGCAAAAATTACTTTTCCCTTTTCACTACTTTGTGAAACAATTCATAGTTTTTTTGATACATGCTTCTCCCTGGTTTTCTTCATTCACTTCTTCGCACTGCTGTGCATTTTTTTTCACTTACCAAATTGACCCAAAAAAAATATATGTTTTACTTGTTCTGTAAAAACAAACTTACACCCGTGAATAATTAAAAAGCAATAAAATTAAAACTATATGACATTGCCCATGCCATTATTTAATTCACGCCCATACATGCCATAAAAAAAACATAAAAATCCAACTACGCATATGACAATTCTTTAATAAAGGTATGGTCAAAATGAAACTTGATTTTACTCCACGCCAACCTTTTAATGTTGGCCGTATGCAGCTTGGAGCAATCGACCATGGAGACCGCTGGAGAAAATCGGACGAAGGAGGTGAATATTGGAAGGCCTTTTTAGTCGACATTTACCTTCCGAGAAATTGTCAGAGGGTGATGTCACGCCTCAACCACCCGTCAACACTTGAGCTTTCTCGGAGCGCCTATGTACGAAAACCACTCCACGCAAAAACGGTTCCCAGAAACTTACCCGGGGGTTTATGGTTTTACTTTGGTGGTTTTGGGCGTATTCAATGCAGGCCCGTTCATGTGATGCGCTGTTGAAATTACAATTTTAACATATAATGGAGCAACTGAATAAAATACCAACTATGACTATAGATCTTTAAAAAACAATTCATCTTTGCATCACCTATGAATCACAAGTTGTTATATGCATATTCAATGGTTTTTGGCCAAAACTAAAGCATCTTTTTCACTAGATTATTATAATTTGGTCGATAAATTGTGAGATTCAGCTCTACTCCATGGGATTTTTTTATAGTAAACTTTGCATTATCGGAGGAATGTGAATATGTATTGAGAAAAAGAATGTGAATATGTATTGAGAAAAGTCCCACGGTTCTGAGGTTCTCTGGAGCTTTTTGTCACGCCATGGTTACAAGATTTAGATACCAATACAATGATAGTATCAAGAATGCAAGTATGAGTTGCATTGCATAATCTCCCCCTACATTTTTGGCACGGTAAAGTGCTTGAAGGCATTGGGGACCTTTTAGGGAGATACATTAATACAAACACACAAAGAATCTCAGCATGGATTTTCATTTTTGCCATAATTTGTTTGAAGGCATCGGGGACCTCTTAGGGAGATACATTAAGACAACCACAAAGAATCTCAGCATGGATTTTCATTTTCTCCATAATTTGTTTGGAGGTGGACGTCAGCAAAGGACAAACACACAAAGAATCTCAGCATGGATTCTCATTTTTGCCATAATTTGTTTGAAGGCATTGGGGACCTCTTAGGGAGATACATTAAGACAAACACACAAAGAATCTCAGCATGGATTTTCATTTTTGCCATAATTTGTTCGGAGGTGGACTTAAGGGACTATAGGATAGTATTCTCCTTACACCTAAAAAAGAATGGTAGACATAGTTTCTAGTTTTGAGAAAATGGGGTTTAGATGTTGATCATTCTAGCAAAAGAGACATTTATAAAGCTCATGTCCTAGTAACCATAAGGTGCCTCCAAGGAAGAAAAAACCTGGAAAGCAGCCTAAGGGATTGTAATGCCCACAACACCATTTTAAAGATGGAAAATTCTTTTGAAGTTTAAAAATTTGGCCAATCTCACTAGTCCCTAATAGTCAAACTATAAAATGTTTATTTATGTATTTGTAGAATTATTCAAATTTATAATGATTTTATATATATACTCTCTATATAGTGTTGGCAATTTCCACAAGACAATGTAGAAAATGAGGTAGTAAATCATGATGATCCCCCGCACACAAATTGAGGCAGGAGACCATTGTTGAAGGAAACAAGACAAGGGGCTCTAAACATCATCATGTATTTTCGTATAAGGAAAATCCAAGAAAGAATGAAGAATCCCAGCTAGTAGTTGTACCCACCACTCCCTCCCAAGGAGAATGGCCACAGGTAGAAAAGAAGAAATGGAAAAAATGATAATGCTTATCTCCATTAATTTTTTGTCTATGTGAACACCAGTTTCTCTTAAAATAGTTAAATGCATTATAAACATCTATAACATGTAATTTTGTTTCCATCAATGAAATTACCATTTATCCATGAAAAAAAATCAAACTTTCTTTCCATTGATGATTACTATCTATGATCAAATGATTTCTCCATAATTCTAGGTGGAGGTGAATGCTTTCTTTATGGTTTCAATTCTAGTGGGAGGTGAATACTTTTTCTATGATTTTAACCTCTTTCTAGAGGACGAGGCAAAGTAAAATAAGAAATCCAAATTCCAAGCTTATCGCATTATCAACTCCTATGAAATGATTGCATGGTTGCTTCAACAATTCTGGTTGGAGGTGAATGCTTTCTTTTATGGTTTCAGTTCTAGTGGGAGGTGAATACTTTTTCTATGATTTTAACCTCTTTCTAGACGAGGCAAAGGAAAGAAGAAATCCAAATTCCAAGGTTATCGCATTATCAATTCCTTTAAAATATAGGATGAATTTAATAAATTAAAATTCCTTAGGTTTAGTTTGTTTCTGCAGTGCTAAGAATCTTTGTATCCTTGACTTCATCGTTTCTAGCGCTCGAGGTGGATGATGGTTCTAACCTCTTTCTTAATTAACTAGAAAAAATGATTTTTATTAGCCACTAGGACAATTTGGTTACATAATGAACCACCCCTCTAGCCTCGACCTTCCGGTTTTTTTCAGATAAATGAACTGGTCCAACACCTTAAATCTGCTTTGACTTGAATGGCTTTTTAATGTTCAGAGGCCATCCAGCGCTCCATACTAAGACTTGTGGACACGGCATGAATTAACAACGGCGTTAGGGAAACCGATACGACCATTCTGCAATGGAGAATGCATGGTTTCTCCATTGCTCGAGATGGAATATAAATCAGCACCACCTTGGCACCACGCTACATCGTCATTTCCTCAAAATATTTTATGCATTAGCCACTGACTGGTTTAGGGCATATGCTATCCCACTCCCCTCAGCATGTATCGCGTATCTCAATACATTCCTACAACTTTTTCTTCGGAATTGGGTCATACCTATTACAAATCTATGTAACTCAACGTCAGATCGGATATGAGAAAAAGTTATAATCTACTCATTTCAAATGGACAAGAGGGAAGTTTCTGCCATAGCGCTCGATTACCGATCTGTACTCGAAGTTTCTGGCCTAGTGGTCAGTTACGGATCTCTACCCCAAGTTTCTGGCCTAGAGCCTCGATTATCGATTCCTCTCAACTTCTCAAGAACGAAAATCGGAAATTTCACCAACTTGTCGGTTGGGCACTCTTAATATTCATGGCATCTGCCGCCGTGTTTTGTTTTAGAGTCGTATGATGGAGCAATACGACGACAAAAGAGTAACTTGAATCTCCTGGTAGGGCCGGCACATAGAATCATATCGAAAGTTTTCGTATTTGCTTAGACCACTAATGGAACACGTGTTGGCAATCGCTTACACGGTTTTGGCCTTCTCGTAAATTACAACATATTTAGGACTAAAATCGGTGTGCGTTATGATTACTGCCATTGGCTAGTGCATCTTGCGAGTTATCGTAATCAACTACCAACTCATGTCCAATCAATCACCGATTCATATGTCAGGCACTCAACAACTAATCAATCGCCGATTCATATGTCATGCATTCACAACTACCAAGTCACATGTCGTGTAGCTCCAGTTTATGGATTTTGAGGTGCCTGCGCTTAAATTTATTTTTGATATGCTATGTGAGCGTGAGCCATACATTAATGTAAATCTGGAAAAACAACCATTTAAATATAAATATGGAGAAACAATAACCTATTATTTCTAAAGAATGATTTACAACACTAACGCAATTAATTTAAAAGTCGTAGAAAAGAAACGTAAAAAATTGAGTTACATTTTCTAAAGATTTGCACCAATAAAAACTTAGTAGATCTGTAATAATGTCATTTGAGATCATGTTCTGGATTCCTAATAATATTATTTGGAATCCTGTCCTGGATTAGCTTGATGTGAAAGTTGACCATTATGAAAATGTTTATAATATTTTTTTGGAATCCTGTCCTCGATTAGCTTGATGTGAAAGTTGACCATTATGTACGATGAAAACACTTAGTGGAGTCGTCTAATTAGTTGGAGGAATTGTGGCGGAAATTTTGGTAAATTGTTTTCAAAAAATCTTATAAATGTAGTGTTTGAATCATGTTTTTGATGGTGGAAATGGATTCAACACCATCAAAAACATGTAAGGAATCTTAAAATTTTGAAGTTTAACAACTATAACTTGGATTTACAAAAATCCTTGCCAAATTTTCTCTAAATATAACTGGAATTTCGATAACTTTCCAAACAACTCCTACCCGACATTTAGCACCTTAAACTGCTTTGACTTGAATTGGTTTCAATATTGATGTAACAGTTCGTACTTCAGCATGTGGACAGGGAATGGGTTAACGAAGACGTAGAGAAAAACTATAAGACCACCGCAAACTTTTAAGCTACATTCTCTTAATCAGTTAAAATATCGATAAAAACAAGCGCACATACATAGAGGTTGCACAGTGACTACACACAATAGCATAAAACAATAATAATGGCGGAGCACTGGATATTCCACCTTTCTATGATCATGCAAGTTAGAAAAACGTGGGAAAGATTTCTAACTCACATTTTCTAGTAAAAAATCAATCTCCCCCCAAAACTTGCATTAAAGTGTATAATAAATTTGAAAACTGAAATCTTCTTAAATGGAAGGTTAATATAAATCGATTATAGATGCGATGGCCAGAAAGATAGAGTCGAAGCATGCATATGTCATAAACGAGAGTGTGAATTCAAGGCTTCTCCATTGCCCATGATGGAAAATAAATCAAAAGCACTTTGGCACCATGTTACATAGCGACTTTCTCAAGCATTTTATGCATGCCTGTTTAGAAACGTTGAGTGTTGATTTATCGTGTCACATTTCATTCATACAGTAAGCTACCACTTTTTAGGCAGTGTCTTTCTATCTATTATATAGTTATCTAACTCAAAGTTAGACGGTATTTGTTTCTAATATTAATTTATATCTATCTTAAGCCCATATCTACCAAAGCCTTCAAGGGATTAAATCTCTTCACATGCAAAAATCTTTTAAAGTGAAAGGACATTTGGCCCCTCTCATTGCTTGGTGAATTTAGAGTTAAGATGGATCTAAGATAGTTTAATTATTAATGTTATGTTCTTTTAATAATAAAGTTGTCTTTCGAGTTAATCAAATTGTATTATTAATCACATTGTAGAGATTTGATCAATGTGGTTTATGTTTTTATTTTATTTTTAGGAAGTAAAAATGTTAAAGATTACATCTCTACCATACTGAGATCAAATGTTTACATAACAATTAATTTTATTTATGAACATCAAATATAAATAAAATGTTTAATAAGAAATGAATTGGGTGAGAGGAATCTTGGATAGAGTATAATATTGACATTTATTACACCCTTACTCAATAAAAAGTGGTCAAGATGGGGGAAATAGTAATTAAACTGTAATATTATTACATTTAATCTAATATTTCGTCACACCTGAGCCTAAATATTACATTTTAGTCAATATTTCTGGCCCCTGCTAATTTTATAGTTGAGTTAGTTTACCTTTAAACTTCAAACATAAAGAAAAAATACAATAAGAAGTGAACAAATTAATGGAAATATTTGTGAAATGTATTATTATATTATTATATTTCACCCAATATAACTTAGTAAAAGGTGGCTAGAGATAGCAAAAAAAATATTAGATAAAATGTAAAAATTACATTTTTCCTAATATTTCGCCCACCTGTGCAGATATATTAATAATTTTTTGAGTACGGATATATAAATATTTTTTTTACCTTTACAGGCCACATGAATTCAATGCCATCATTTTATGTAGCTAACTATGGATGGAAATATGACATCAAAGTAAGGTTTAATTCCTGAATACCATGATTAATACCATGGATTTTTTAGAATCACGGGTCATTTTTATTTGTTTATTATTTAATTTTTATAGGGTTATTTTTTTCCACTGAGTTAAAATGTTTACATTACATTACATTATGTTACACATTTATAACATACTAGATGCATTAGATCTTCACTTAATGAAGGAATTACATATATCCTTTATACTAAAAGGTAATTTATTATTTTTTTGATTTCAATTAATTTATCTCACTATGTAAAGTATGATGTAAAATAAAGGTGAAAATTGAAGTATTTTATTTATGGCCAACATTGATGTTTAGAGTAACTTTATTATTATTATTATTTAAGTAACCTTACACACGGCATCTCTAGCACATACATATACTAGCCTATATATATATATTCCCTTGCTTTATAATGTTAATAATGTAATGGGTTTTTTCATCCATTGGGTTTGTAATAATAATTCTAGGGTTTGATATTAATCTTTGGGTTTAATATATTGATATCTTAGGTTTATAGCCCTTTGGGTTTAATATTTATCCCTTGGGTTTGTAATATCAATTTCTTAGGTTTATAATATTAACGTTGATTCGTTTCATCCATGTATTTATGATGTTGAAATGCATGACTATTATTTACATCTACATAGATATTTTGACCATAGATTTGGAAGTCATCCTCAATTTCGATATTTGTTTTTGAATATGATTTTGTGTCATTGTAGCCAAGGAAGAATATCCTTGTCTTTGAAACAAAGTATCAATAAAGATTCGCCTACAACTATTTAATAACTCCATCAACAACTTAGTGATTTACCTCACAATAAGTTAGCTGACATTAATGCATTTTGATTTTTCTCTTTTAAGAATAATGGCCCATTGGACAAAGTGTCGTACTGAACTCACTCATATGATGACCTAATTAGGTTTTTCAACTTTCCTCATTACTTTAAGTGAAATAGACAAAAAATGGCCTCAATAACATAGTCTTATGCCTTCAAACATGCATTCTGGTTATAGCAATCTTTATGTAGAAAAAATTGGAAAATGTTATTCAGTATCCACTTATAGTTTTCATATGTATGCACAAAAGATTCAATGTATTCCATGACTTTATTCTTAAAAAATATCTTTGAGGTAAGGACTTTTGGTTTATGAGTTGATGACAATCATTGTTGGATTGTTACATTACATTGTAATTTGTTAAAGTTGCATTCTTGCATTATAAAATTAGCAATAAATATTGGGGTTTATAATGTTGGGTTAAATATTAGGGTTTATAATATTGAGTTTACTATTATGGTTATAATTTTGGGTTTAATATTAGGGTTTATAATATTGGTTTTATATTCTTAAGGTCTATAATATCTAGGATAAGGTTAGGGTTTAAGTGTGTGATATTTGAATGGTGCAAAAATATATCTAACATCTTATTATGACAAATATTGTCACAATGTGACAAGCAATATGACAATCATTATTGGAAAGTATATAAGATTGAAATTTTTTAGTGTCACACTGTGACACTATAATAGGGCTTCATATTGTGACGTTTTCATGGTAGAAAAATCAATCCAATGTCAACTTGTGACAAACATTGTCACAAGATGACAATCAATTTGATACTCATTATCACAATGTTACATTACAATGCAATTTATTTAATGTCACCTCTGAACATTACAAAATTATAGTTTAAAATAAGAGATTTTAGAACTTTGTTTCATATTTGGTTTACAATATTAAGGTTTATCTTATTGGGTTTAATATTACGATTTATAATATCGGGTTTAATATTGATGCCTTGGCTTTATAATCACTTAGGTTTAATGTTAATCCCTTGGGTTTATAATATCGATATTTGGATTTAATATTAATCCTATGGTTTATATTATAAATTAGTTGGATTGAACATTAATTACTCATGTTTTTCATATTAATCTGTTGAGTTTATTGATCCCTTGGGTTTAATGTAGTTGTGTTTAATATTGATCTCTTGAATTTATAATTCCTTGGATTTATGGTATAAATTTGTTAGGTTTATTAATCCCTTGGGTTTATAATATTTTTCCACTGAGTCATATGTCAAGTATTTTCATTCTCTTAGTCATATGTTTGGTAACTTCAAAATAACCTACACAATATGAGAAACTTACAAAAGGAGGATCATTATACAGAAGTGCATTACAAATTATGCTGAAGGAATCATTTAATGGCACGGTTCACTTAAGTTCTTCATTTTTTTCTAACCTTATCCACATAACACATGTAAAAAAATCCTACCACATTAGTTGTCATTATCCTCTACCTCTTCCAACACCTCCCAAATCACATCATTCCCCACAGTCGCCTCCATACAACCATATTCTCTAGGCATTCAAAGAAATGGATGCCTCTGTCCATACAAATGGTAATTGGTGGCACCTCATCCTGTCCCACTGTGTTGGGATAGGAAAAGGTACGATTTCTCTTCGTAAAATGCTTCATTTACCATTCATCCTTATATCATTAACTCCGTTTATATATTAAAATGAGGAGCATATCGACTAAAGTTGGATGAAAGCATTTGGTGATAGAATAGGTAAATCTCGTAAGAGAAACAATTTTTTTTCTATCTTTGTGTGTACAGATGTGGATTGGGCAATGACGTTCAATTCAAAAAATATCACGTGGCCATGAAATGGAAAAGCTACAACATCTTGGGCAGAAAAGGAAGCAGGAGATCAGCTCGAAGAATGATATTTTATCACATGATCAGATTATGTATGTCGAAATCCTCAGGATCCCCTGATCCTGAGGATTTGCTTTTATCCAGTTACTCTTTTATGTTATATATAGGGCTGAAAGACAATTAGATATAGTTCATACTTTGATAATATATCATTATTCTTTTCGGAAATGTATACATTGTTATATCAGTGACTCTGTAAGCTGTTACTTGCAATTAATGAAAGAAGGTTATGTTTGATACATCTTCATATTCTGATTTCTTATTAAGAAGAGGCTTCTAGCGACTCTGGTCTGAGTCACAATACGTTCTACTGGTCCATTGTGTTATAGATTTTCTACTTAGTCTTTGCAATTGATTTAATGTTTAGTCATTGGTTACTTCATTTATCGTAAAGGATTGTGATATTGATTCATACTATTGTTCAATTAGATTTCGAGTGAAGCTATGTGACATACTTAAGTAGTGCTTTGATTGGAATGACTGAATTAGTGTTAATAGCAGATTGTTTTTCATTTGAATAGATTTTATCATAGATCTTGGAGATAAGATTTATTAACTTCTACAGATTGCAATATAGATCATCTGCTATTTAGGAATCCTTTATCACTATTTGTTGTTCAATTACCGATTGTTGTTCAATTACTGTTGCTATTCAATTGGGAATTGCAAGTTGATTTGGGTTGTTATAGATTAACAATGTCGTTAAATAGTTGTAGTTTCTTTCCTTGATTGACTAAGTTACCCTTCAGTCTATTTGAGAAATTCTAAGTGGAATTCTTATTTTCATTCAATTTCAATTGATTTTGGAACAAGTTGCATAGAATTTCCTAGTGTGTTAAGAGTATTTCTTCCATAGATAGTTTTTTCCAGAATTGTGTGAATTGAATTGAAGAATTAACCATTAGTGATTGAAATGATTCATCATTAGATAACCTCTAAATTCACTGCATATATTGTGCCGACACGGTTGAGATAAAAAGACTTACCTCGGGTTGAAAACTAATTTAGGGATTAGGATTGGCTATAAAAAGACATCTTAGTGAGCCAACATTTTGGCACTGTTGTCGGGAAGATTGTTTCAAGTGATTGTTTTTATTTTTGATGTGGAAGAATTGGGTTTCAAAAATGGAAGGTAAGAACCTCCTTACCTAGCAAGTAAAGTGCTTGCTTACCTGCCTGCTTTACAGCAAAAACTTAGAGGATAAATAGGAATTTGTTTTTATAAATGACTAGAAATAGAAAAATAGAAAAAGAGCTAAATCCTCCACCAAAACCCACAAAATCCAAAGGATTGGTGAACCTTGGGAGAAAAACCTTTAAAGAGGAAATTGTAAGAAGAGTAGAGTCTCAAGCATCTATAGAATTCCAAGCTATACTTGGAGAAAGTTCTATTGTTATCCCTCAAGCAGCGGGCTCAACATCTACAACTTACACTAAGATTCAAATCCATGTAAGAGGATCATAACAAATTCTTCAAGCTACAATAAGTTTACACTCTGATCCTCTACAAGAGGGAAAACCTTATAACCTAAGAGAAGGAAGAGGAGGAACTAGTGGGGCTGCTAGAGTAGAACCACAACTATTTGAACAAGGATATGATGAGATCCCAAACCTAGGTAGTGCTGTAAAGCCAACTTGGGTTGCTAACTCTCTTCTTTTCTCTAGAAGCACCAACTGAAATCCCTTAATATTATTGGCACATCTTTGATCATTCGGCAGATCAACCACCCCAAGGTCAAACCTCAACATTATAGTACCCCATAGTCGACTACGTTGAAAATGATCCTATGAAGACTATTCCTCTACAGAGCATCCCAACCTTCTATGGGATGATAAAAAAGGATCTTGATGCTTTATTGTTTTAGTTTGATGTCCTCCAAAGAGGGTATGACTATACCACTGAAACCCAAAAGCTAAGACTATTCCCTTCCACTCTGAAAGTGGTAGCTCTAAGATGGTTTGTGGGTCTAGGTGGGTGAACCATCAATTCTTGGGATGAAATGAAAACCTCCTTCCTAAAAAGATACCAGGACTTTTGTCAAACTAGGGAACTAAAAGATGAGATTCTCAAGATGATTTCAAAAGATAACGAAAGACTAGAAGAATATGTAGAACAATTTAATTATAATTCGTAGAGGTCTCCACACACCGCCCTACCAAAAGAAGTCCTAAGAGCTATCTTAATTAAATGAATGAAAAAGGAATGGGTAGAAACTCTAAAATGATGGGAAAAGGAGATATTTCTTAGGAAGATTATGATGAAATTGTTCATTTGTGTATTAGGTGTTTGCAGGAAAGCACACACACAAGAGCAGCTAGTCGATATCCCATGAGAAAAGGAAGCAAACCACATATTGAAGGTGTAACACGGATAGAGATTAGTAACCTCCTGGAAGATTTTTAGATAGACATCCTGAGCACTCTTACCACACAGCTGGACATCCTACAAGCTAAACAAAAATAGGCTTTAGTAGAACAAAATTTGGCCATCTTCTGCCCACGTTATTGAAAGAAGCAGTTCAGATATGTGCCATCTGTACTAGATATCATAGCACTGAACAATGTCCATCATTACCTAGCCTAAAATCAGTATTCAAAGAAGCTGAGGAAGAAACAAAACCAATATATATGATGAACTAGCATCGACAATGGAAAGATAAATCTACAGGTATGTCACAAGATGCACCCCAATTCTTTCCTTCCTCGCAATTTAATCAATAGCAGAACCTTGGGGTAGCCTAGCAAGGCTAATTGCCCTACTCAAATTGGCATAGACCGCCATTTCCTATGACATCCTGGCCAACAAAATCTTTTCTAGTGGCTTTCTAAATTCTCCTTTTACTCCTATTTGGCAAGACAATGCCTATCAATCCCAGTGGCCTGCTTCCACCTCTCAAAATCCAAATTGGTCTACAAGTTGGTAGTGACTTCTAAGGATATCTAATGTACCTATTTGGAGAGGCCCATAGCCTCAACCTGCATTGTCAGCTCCTTATACATTACAAAAGAATTTTCAACATCTTCTGCAGTCGCAGTTACCAGCTTAGCCAAACACGAATCCTAATAACAGACTAGTCCAAATGGTACAGATTATTGAAAACCCGGACGTCAGGACGTGTCATCACCGCTGAGGAAAATAGGGACCATCCTTCAATTGAAAATGTAACTTCACCTGTACATATTCCATCACCTATACATATTCTACCCCGTATAAATAATATTCAACCAAAACAAGGGGAAGAAACGGATCAGAATGATGACACTGAAAAAGTTATAGTTACTTCTCCCTCATTCCCTGAAAGACTAAAGATACCCAAACCTATCACCTACCGTGATTTCGATCCTGTAGAGGAACTAAAAAATTTGTGTATTAAGATCCCTCTTCTCCACGCCGTTCAAGACATTCTGTTATGAAACCAGCTCAAGAAAAGATATAAAAGATAGATCAACGACTTAGAATTCAGCCTCTTCGAGGGGGAAACCTCCTTTACATTACATAAATGAACAATTCTTG
>APFE030377766.1:109622-193215 GCA_000404065.3 Pinus taeda | reverse complement strand
ACGCCTTAGAATTCAGCCTCTTCGAGGGGGCAACCTCCTTTACATTACATAAATGAACAATTCTTGGATGATACAAATGACAAACCCTCCTTTCTATATATAGGAGTCTAAGGAGTCACAATATAATCCAGCCGACCTAACAATAATAATATAAAGCCACAAAAATAATAATAGAGGGATTCTATGGGGCACAGAAATAACAATATGTGGGTAATAGGGGCACAACAATATAAATAAGGGGTATAACTACCATAGTAATGGGGTAATCACTAGTATTATAGGGACCCAACACATTCCCATCTATGCCGAAACAACCAAATAATTTTGTGTAAGGGAGCCTGTTAGGAAGGTAAAAACCTCACCCACTATGCATGTTGTAGGAACCTTATCCGATTTATTCTTGGGAGAGGGAACTCTAATAAAGTACAAAGATCCTGGAAACCCCATAGTAATAGTTCAAATATATAACCTCTCTTTTCCAAATACACTAGTTGATCTAGGGGCTGCCATTAACATATTAATAATAGAAACTTGTCAAGCACTTGGTATTACAACCCTAGAACTGAATGCCACTTTATTAGAACTTGCTGACTGATTTGTGGTAAGACCATAAGGGACTTTACAAGACATCATAGTTTCTGTTGACTCATGGAAATATCTAGTAGATTTATTGGTTATAAACCCAAGTAGTAGATTGGATGGGCATCCTTTGATTCTGGGCTGACCTTGGCTACCAACAGTTGATTCATATGTTGGCCGCTAAGGAGGGAGCATGACTATTACAAAGGGGCATGCTATAAAAAATTTGGTGTTATATCCTCCTGTCAGGATGAGTTTTCCCATTTTAAAATATGTAAGCAGCCACCAGCATACCTGGAGGAGAGCATCCGTTAACCACTCATAGTAGGAGAGGCACTCGAATTTAAAGATTAGACTGAAGATGATATTATCAACAATTCTATAAATAATCCAAATGATGTGAGTAATGTACAATGTCAGATGCTTAAGGAAATCCTTGATAACGAAGCCATGGAAGATCCCTTGAAGGATACAAACGACCAACATATTCAGACGACTATTGTTCATAATAGCAACCCAATTGAGATTGAGCTAGGAAAAGTTCTAAATATCAATGACAATCTAGATAGCAAACAGTAGCAAAATCTTATCCAGGTATTACAAAAAAATAAAGGGGATTTTGCGTGGGATTATCTTGGTATGAAAGGGATAGACCCACAACTATGTACACACCACATTTATATAGAGAAGGATGTTCGACCCATCTAGGAACCTCAATGGAGGTTGAAACCACACCTTAAGGATATCGTGAAATCATAATTATAGAAGCTACTCGACGTAAATTTTATTTATCCTATCTCGGATAGTAAATGGGTCTCTCCATTGGTGCTTGTCCTTAAGAAAAATGGGAAGTGGCATATTTGTGTAGACAATCAGGAGTTGAACAAGGCAACACAGGAACATCACTTTCCCCTCCCATTCATATATTAGGTCCTTGATACGTTGGCAGGGAAGCAGTTCTCCTCCTTTTGAGATGGCTTTAGTAGTTGCAATCAAATTCAAATTGTCCCTGAAGACCAGGATAAGGAAATCTTCACCTGTCGTTGGGGCACATTCACATATAGGGTATTGCCATTTGGCTTGTGTAATGCCCAAGCCACATTCCAGAGAGCTATACTCAACATGTTTGTTGACCTAATAAATGAAGGAGTTGAGGTATATATGGATGACTTTACTCAATATGGGGATGACTTTGATCAAGCATTGCAAATACTAGAGAAGGTCTTAGAATGATGCATTTCTACCAGGTTATGTTTAAGCAATGTCAAGTGGCACATGATGATGACCGAGGGTGTGATCCTGCGACATTATATCCTTGCAATAGGAATACAGGAAGATCTAGAAAAAATGCAGGTAATTCTTTTACTGCCTACCCCCTACACTCAAACATAGGTACGTAGCTTCCTAGGATATGCAAGTTATTAGCATAGGTTTATTAATATTTTTCACAGATTGTGGAACCCTTATATGCTCTAACTGGAAATGTTGATTTCAGTTGTCTGACAAGTGTGACATAGTTTTTAGAGGTTTAAAGAAACTAGTCTCAACAACACCGATATTACATGGACCAAACTAGGAGCTACCTTTCCACATCTCCATGGATGCATCAGAAGTAGCTACAGACATTGTCCTTAGCCAAGAGGAGGGAAAGAAACCCTATGCCATATATTATATTAGCAAAAATATCACTTCTACAGAACTTAATTATATAGTGACAAAAAAAGAATTCTTATCTATTATTTAAGCTATAAACAAATTTAGACACTATATAACTAGCTACCAAGTCTTCTTGTACACTAATCACTCTTCCATTTGGTATCTAGCTAATAAACTAATCACAAATGGTCGAGTAACATGGTGGCTATTTCTTTTGCAAGAGTTCGAGAACCCAGTTGTTGATTTTCTATCTCGAATCCCAAAGGTGAATGATCCACTGGCAGTAGATGACCAATTTTTGGATGAATACTTGTTTTTCATGGCAGTTAAGATGATGTGGTACACAAATTTTCCAAATTATCTCATATTATGGAAGCTACCTAAACATTTAATGACAAGAGAAAGAAAACTAATTGTTCATCGTAGTGTCCAATTCTCTTGGATAGGCAATATCTTTTTCATATAGGGGCCAACATGTGTATATGCAGATGTATCCATGAGGATGAGATCCATGACATTCGAAAGGATTTCCATGACTAACCCTAAGGGGGACATTTCGCAGATCAAAGGACAGGACATGAGGTATTACAAATGGGTTATTATTGGCCGACTATTTTTAAGGATGCTAAAAAATGTGCCCAGGCTTGCGATAGTTGACAATGGATGGGCCTTGCTGACCAATCTAATGAAATGCCTCTGCAGCCCCAATTATTCATAGAACCCTTCGAGTATTGGGAATTGGACTTCATGGGTCCATTCCATCCACCATCCAATCAGAAGGCCTACATACTGGTAGCCATGGATTATGTGACAAAATGGGTGGAAACAATAGATTTACTAAGAGCCATAGAGGAAGCATTGATTACCTTCCTTTTTGGGCTATTTGTGTGGTATGGATTACCGTGAGGAGTGATCACAGATGGGGCAAAGCAATTCATAGGGCCCAAGATTAGTGCCACTCTCAGAAACCATCAAATTATGCACATGATCACTTCTCCATATCACGCGTAGGCAAACACGCACGTTGAAAGCACCATTAAGGTTGTAGAAGTGATTTCGACCAAGACACACTCAACACACTGGCGAGATTGGGATGCTAGACTGCCAGAGTCCCTGTGGACCTATCGTGTGACTTAGAGGAATACTACTGGATACTCTCCATACCAGCATGTGTTCAGTAAAGAACCAATTTTTCCAATCGAATTCAAAATAAAGACTCTAAGAATGACAGAGGAAGTGGGTCTGGATTTAACAAAATCCCAAACAGAGCATCTTCACCAGATTAAAGAACTAGATGAGGCTCAATTTCTTGTGTTGCAATGAACTACAATAATCTAGCAGCAAAGGTAAAAGTGGCATGACAACCTTATTAAGAAGAAAACCTTTCAAAACGGGGATTGGGCACTTCTGTACGATTCTGGATTCCAGGACTTCCTAGGAAAGTTGCAAATAGGATGGCTCGACCCTTATGATATTTATGAAGTGCATAACAATGGTACTCTTTCCTTGACTACCATAGATGGATCCGACCATTATTTTAAGTTAAAGGGGAATCAAGTGCACCTCTGTCATCAACCACTTACCAAGGAGTCTTTTTGTGGGCAGGTACGTGAGGAACCCTCAATGCAAATTCTAGCTGTAGGGAATGAGAACCCAACAACTTTTCCTTCAAAAAATAGAGGTTGCTTGAGAAATTGTTAACAATATACATATCTTTGTAGGTATTACCATGTAAATATGAATTTTTTTTAGGAAGTTTCATTTTCTCTTTTCATTTTTTTGCTGCAGTTGACTTTAATGCAAAACTAAGAAGCTTGGCTAAGTCATAATTCCCTGCATTGGTTCCTCAAACAGAGGACAAGAAGATTTTCTTTAGAGTTGGTCTTGGATTGAATCCTTGTACAAAGAGGATGGGAAATGTGAAATGCCAGGCACCCAATGGAACAAGATTCACTGCCTTTGTCAATAACATTCATTTTGTTCTCCAAAACACTGATCTTCTTCACTACCACTACTTCAAGTAGATGAAAGGAGTCTATAAGACCAATTTTCCAAGCAATCCTCCATTCCCATTCAATTACACTAGCACTCCACCCAATAATACATAGGTTGTGAATGGGACTAGAGTAAAAGTCCTTCCCTTCGAAATAATTGTTCAGTTAATTCTGCAAGAGACCAACATCTTCAATAGAGACAACCATCCTATCCATCTCCATGGTTTCAATTTCTTTTTGGTTGGCAAGGCTATTGGAAACAACAATGGATCAATAGATGCACCCAAATTTAACCTCATTGACCCTGTTGAGAGAAACATTGTGGGAGTTCACAAAGGATGTTGGGTTGTTATCAGATTCCATGGAGACAATCCAGGTAATACCTACAAAATATTCACACAAACTCAAATCATTTCCCATTCAACTTTGCATTAAATCATATCATTTCATAGATGAAAATTATAATAATGTTTGTTTACTCAATATCCATGGAATATATTCAGGGGTGTGGTTCATGCACTGTCATTTGGAGGTTCACACATCTTGGGGAATGAAAATGGCATGGCTAGTAATGAATGGAAAAGGGGCCCTTCAAACTCTTTTACCTCCCCCCTCCGACCTCCCTCCTTGCTGAACCCCTTTCTTCTCTCCGGTGCCCACCATCACTTTCAATTCCTTCCTATTTCATTTGTTTTAGATGTTGACGATGGGTTTTTGTTAGGAATATTTCACAATAAGCATGCTGCCACCTTTCAGTCTCTCTACTCAAGCAGCCTTTTCATCCAATGAAAAAGGAAACCAATCAAAATGAAGAAGAATTGTATTGAATCGTTGTACATATAAGTGCTTGGTACATAATAAATGAGTTTTGGGTTCTTCTATGTATGATCTATGACTTGAAGATTTCACTTCCCATTAGAGTGATTAGATTTTAAAAGCATGCCTTAAGACAAAGGAAATGCAAGGCAGTTGTATAACTTTGGTTTAATGGTGAAGTTTATTTGGTTATAGTTAGATCACCTAACATCTCACTTTTTTTTCATTGATGCTCTTCATCCATATGTGCTACCGACTTACGGGATACAAACTTTTCATGGTGGTCCTCAGTGAGTTTATGATCCTGTGATTAACATATCTTAACTCATGTATAGGACCTCATACCACGTGAGAAAAGAATGGATGTCCTAACCTTACATTAAGTCTTTCGATTTCACACTAATATCCATTGAACTTAATTATATCCATTCTTTCTACAATGAACAATTATTTTAGCTGAGTTGGTACACATGGACAGAAGCAATTAGGAAAAGGTTTTCTTTGTGCAATGTCCAAGGTTGTTTGTTAGTGCGTGTTCTTATTTTTTACTCCACCAATTGACCACCAAGTTATACCCCACAACCTTCAACCTTCAGGGGCAATCTTCAGGGCAATCTTGGTATATGTATAAATGCCAAGGCTTCCCAGTTGATCACAATGATATTCAAGCTAATGTTTCATGGTTTCTAAGTTGAATTAACAGGAGGAAAATGTTGAACTCAAAGACATCATTGTTCCCTTGCCCTTCTTGAGCATCAACTGTGAAGTACTTCTTAATTTTCATCCTGTTGGTCATCATTCAGAACATGGATATAACAACGAGAAAGCATGGGTAGAAATTACAAGTTCAATGTAACGATATAGAGTGCAAATCATTAATACTATGTTGGTGTTTACTAGGGTGTTCAGGTGTTTGATTATATTAACCTAGCTATACATGCATTGGGTTGCAAGTGAGGCTAAGTAATGTGACACGTCTTTGCAACACAAAACCTTTGATCACAGTGAATAGAAAGTATCCAGGACTTATAATCTTTGCTAAAGAGGGAAGTCAAGTAATTATAAAGCTAGTAAACCACATTAACGACAATGTGACTATTCATTGGTAATTATATTTATGGTTTTTTTAAATTTTAGTAAGGAGAAATTTATGATATGTCTGATAAAGTAAGTGTTTTGATGATTATTATGGATTGATTTCTATATGTGATCATAGTACTTATCCAGCTTGCATGAAGCTACTGAATAGTTGTATATATCATGTATATTACTTCTGCATGCAAGAATGGTGTTCGACAACTGAGGTTTGGATGGGAAGATGGTCCTGGCTATATCAGCCAGTGTCAAATTCCAACTGGAATGAGTTACATTTATAACATCACCATCATAGGACAGAGAGGAAATCTATGGTGGTGCACACACATTTCTTGCTTAAGAGCTAGTGTACATGGTGGCATCATTATATATCTTAAGCCACATAATGCCTTCCCATTTGCCAAGCCATCCAAAAAGGTCATCATTATTCTAGGTAAGTTCATATATCCTAATACCTTTCATGGATAATATGGACCTTGTAGCAATGGAAAGAGAGCATACGAGATGGAATCTAATGGCTCTACACAAACAATATTGCAGGAGAATTGTGGAATACAAATATTGAAAAAGTTATTCAACAGGCCCTCCAAACAGGAGGAGGTTTAAATGTGTCAGATGCCTAAAGTATAAATGGATTTCCTTAACCACTATACAACTTCTCCAATGGTAATGATAATTGTATTTAAATTTTTTATTTATTTGATATATTGTCTACAAAAAGAGGATCTCACTCATTTACTACCCATGGCATGCTATGTAGATACATTTCTTCTAAATGCCAATCCTCAAAAAGATATCTCATTCAAATCATCAATGTTGCCCTCAATGATGAGCTCTTCCTTGCCATTGCAAATCACAACATGATTGTGGTGGAAATAGGTGCAGTTTCTGTGAAGCCTTTCTATACATACACTCTTGTTATAACACATGACCAAAACACCAATGTGTTATTCATTGCTAATTCTATTATTAATGTTGGAGGAGTTAACCAATTTCACGTAGTAGCTCGCCCATTTTTTATAGCAGGTGGAACATTTGATAACTCAATTGTTGTAGGAATTGTAAGCTACAACATTTCCAACTCTAACACCTCTTCCATCGTTATGATGCCTAAACTCCCTACCCTTAATGACACTTCCTTTGCAGCCAAATTTAGTGCAAAAGTGAGAAGCTTGGCTAACTCACAATTCCCTGCACTCATTCCTCGAAAAGTGGACAAGAAGTTTTTATTTAAAGTTGGTCTCGGATTAAATCCTTTTCCAAAGGAGATGGGAAATGCCACATGCCAGGCACCCATTGGAACAAGATTCACTGCCTCTATCAACAACATTTCTTTTGTTCTCCCAAACACTACTCTTCTTCAGTCCCATTATTTCAAGTAGATGAAAGGAGTCTATAAGACCAATTTTCCAGACAATCATCCATTACCATTCAATTACACTAGCACTCCACCAAATAATACATAGGTTGTGAATGAGACTAGAGTAAAGGGCCTTCCCTTAAACACAACTATTCAAATTAATTCTTCAAGGCATCAACATCTTGAGCACAAACAACCATCCTATCCATCTCCATGGTTTCAATTTCTTTGTGGTGGGACATGGTGTTGGAAACTATAATGGATCAACAGATGCACCCAATTTTAACCTCATTGACCCTGTTGAGAGAAACATTGTGGGAGTTCCCAAAGGAGGTTAAGTTGCTATGAGATTCCATGCAAACAATCCAGGTAATACCTACAAAATATTCACACAAACTTAACTCAGTTGCCATTCAACTTTGCATAAAATCATATCATTACATAGATGAAAATTATAATAATGTTTGTTTACTCAATATCCATGGAATATATGCAGGGTTTTGGTTCATGCACTGTCATTTGGAGGTTCACGCATCGTGGGGAATGAAAATGGCGTGGGTACTAAAGAATGGAAAAGGGCCCCTTCAAATTGTCCTGCCTCCCCCCTCCGACCTCCCTCCTTTCCGTTCCCCTTCGTTCTCTCCAATGCCCACCATCACTTTAATTTCCTTCCTGTTTCATTTGTTTTAGATGTTGACGTTGGGTTTTTGTTAGGAGGACTTCACAATAAGCATGTTGCCACCTTTTTGCCTCTATGCTCAAGCAACCTTTCGATCCAACGAAAAAGGAAACCAATCAAAATGAAGAAGAATTGTATTGAATCACTGTACAGACAAGTGCTTGGTACATAATAAAAGAGTTTTGGGTTCTTGATCTATGACTTGAAGATTTCACTTCGTGTTAGAGTGATTAGCTTTTAAAAGCATACCTTAATACAAAGGTAATGTAAGGCACTTGTATAACTTTGATTTAATGGTGAAATTGATTTGGTTAAAGTTAGATCACCTACAATATCACTTTTTTTTTTTATTTATGCTCTTCATCCATATGTGGTACTGACTTATGACATTTCCTTTGCAACATTTGGTGCAAAGGCAAGTTGATAGTCTATCACTAGCAACCACTTGTTACTGGGACATAATAGGCCACAACTCACTATTCAAAAAAGACACTCTACTCATAAAATTGTCTCTAATCTGATTGTTGTCTCTAGAGAGACAAAAGTGAAATTGTCGCAAGAGAGAAAAATGAAATTGTCTCCTAAGAGACAATAATGCTTGTGTTATATATTGTCTTTATAGAGACAATTTTTTGAAGACAATAATCTTTAAGACAATATTTTTTTAAGAAAATAATATTTAGGACAATAATGTTTGAGACACCCTGTTAAAGACAATATTTAAGACAATACACAAGTTTTTTTTTTTGTCTCAAGTTAAGACAATTAACCCAAAAATTGTCTCAAATATTGTTTTAAAACCCCACTTTATGTATTAGTGTAATAATTTCCAAATATCATTGATAGACCACCCAAGTTTTAATATAACCTTAAAGTGGGGCCAACGCAATTTCCTAGTTGATTTTCAATATCATAATTCATTTTAAGCGTGATATAAAATTACAATGCAAGTGGTATTTATGTTGGAATAACTGTTCTTTTGGAAATATTCTATCTGTATTGTTGTGAGTTGTTATCATGAGTGAGAGAAATCTGGAGTGATTTGCAGAGAATATGTTGGAGTGATTGTTGAGAGATTAGAGGAGTGATTGAGATTCCCAACACATCTCACATATAAATATGTCTTTCAAAATGAAGTAATTTGAAATGTAGGTGTACATTATTGTTCAATGTTTTTTCTCTATTATTTTGCTGGTGTATTCTTCATTTAGTATGAGATCCATCAATATCATTTGTACTGGTTAATAGTAAGTTTGTGTTGTAACTGGAGCCCATGTGAAAGAGTAAGCTTCTGTGGAAGAAACACAAAATTTTTGCCTTGTAATTTCTACATTTCTTGTCAATGTTTGTTGTTGGACTATAATTTTGGAGACCTGTGCATTGAAGATGTATGTGTTAAGATCTCAACATCTAGTGCGTCGTGTGGAGACCTTTGCATTCAATACTTGTGTGGAGCCTAGAGACCTCAGCGTGGATACCTTTACTACTTTGTGATTATGTATTGTACAATGTGGTAGCATTAGAAGCTATAAAAAAAAAATTATGTATCTAAAGTAAAACATAAATAATATTATTTTTTAAGAATTTAAATATTTATGCCATACATAGTATTATTTAGTTTGAAAAAACATATTATATATATAAAATATAAATAATATTCAAAACAAATATATATTTTTTGTTTGAAAATTAGTAAACTTTTATGAAATATCAATTATTTAATCTCAATATATATAAAAATAAAGTAAATAAATAAATAAGTAAATAAATAAATGTTTTTGTCTTTAACAAATATCTAAAAAAAAATTAACCAATGAAAGAAATTTCTCTCCTAAAATTTTCCCTCATCATGAAGAGCTAAGAGCTATTGTGAAGATTTGAATAGTGTAAATTTCTTCTTTGCAAGAAATTCTTGTGTGTTTGACGTGAGAAGTCTAAATACGTTTGGAAGAAATTCCTGTGTGTTTGACGTGAGAAGTCTAAATACGTTTGGAAGAAAAGTCTTTTAAATAGTTTACAAAAGGAAGTGGTATGTGAATTTGTTCATATTTTTCAGTTCTGAGTTTTCAATATTTTTTTAGTTTTCAATATTTTTAAATGATAATTTTATTAGTCCAATGGGTTTTGTCATGCTCCATTAAATTTCGTGGCCTAATCTTTTATTGTCGGTGCCATAATACCCCAAATTTTGGCACCCATCCCATAACTATGTGTTGGGAGTCACAGTTGTAGAATGAGCTCATGAAATATATCAAGTGACCATGGGTATAATCTTCATTTTGATAGATTTCAACTTTAAGCAAGTATCTTTGTTGTTATTCATATGCGAATTATATGTTCATAGAAGTAATTATGTGTGTTAATTTGTCCACGACACGTTGCTATTGCTTTATTTGTTAAAGGTGATTCATAAAATTGTAATGGGAGAATTAACACTTTTTCATAAAGGGAGATAGCAGAGATATATGGTGTAATATTTGATATATTTGAGATTTTTTTGCTTAATTGTGCTTTTCCAAATAAATTTTTATTTTTGTGTTGTTTGAGTTTTGATGTTTTGGACATTGGTTCTCGTCTCAAGCTAAAGCTAAGTGCATCACGTTGTGTTTTTTTTAATATTATTTTTTAATATTTTATTTTTTTTAGAGAGACAAGGAATATTGTTCTATCTAAATTTGTTGGCACAAATTAGTTTATTAGAGGAACGGCACGTAATTTATATTTATCACTAAATATTTATGGAAACTTACAATTGATGGAAATTTGTTGGCACAAATTAATTTTATTAGAGCAAATGCACGTAACCTATATTCATCACTAAATATTTATGGAAACTTGTAACTGATGGATATACGATGCCTTTTGTTGACGAATTTAAAAAATTGAGTGATGATGTTAATAAATCTCTAAAGGAACTTATTAAGAAAGATAATGCAACACTTTCACGTATAAGGATCGTTCTTCAGAAATCTATAATTCCAAGAATTATTGGTGTAGTATCATCCAATAAATCATGAGATATCATAAAGAACACATATGAAGGCGTGACTGTAGCTAAATTGCAAACATTAAGGAGAAAATTTGAAAATTATAGTATGCAAAGTAATGAATCGATTCGTGATTACATCCCCAAAATGAAATATCCTGTTAATCGAATGATGTTAGTAGGTGAAGATCTTCTAGAAAGAAAGTTAATTGAGAATATTTTAAGAAGTGTTATGACCGAGTTTTAAATGTTCAACACTAGTATTATGGTGTACAAAGATTTATATACAATGAAAATCGATGAATTGAGTGGATTCCCCTTATTGTTGAAGAAAATAAACCATATGAGGAAGTGGAACATGTCCTTTTTTTTAAGGCATAGAGGAATAGGAAGAAACATGGTTTAATATCATAATCAAAATTAAAATATAAATCCACAACCTTCACAGAGTTATCAAGGAAACGCATCCACTTCAAGGGGAAGAGCCATAAATCTTAGTAAATTTTGAGGATGAAGTAGAGAAGATTTCATGGACGAGGAAGAGGAAGAGATGGATATAGGCATAGAAAAGGTCCAGATTGTCATTATAATCATAATTTGGTAATCTTAAAGGTAATTGTCATGCAAAAATGTGAGATATGGAACACAAGGGTGCCTTTATATTTGTTGAAGAAATTAGGAAGGAAATGTTATTCATCTCAAGTTCGATGAAACATAGTGAAGAAAGTAGAGCATGGTATATTGATTCATGATGTTCAACTAATAAGGAATCTAAAGAGGAGTAATGGTTGATGACCTCAATAAAGAAGAATAAGATAATCAACAAAGAGCAGTCAAGCAATCATGCAAGGGATATGAATTACTATACATGGACTTAGAAATATACATGGAGGTCCTCTATTTGATGATGTTCCCGTAGGGTTCAAACCCTTTGCTTCGTCCAAAATGAGTAATCCTGCAAGTCAATTAACATAAGCATATGCATGATAGATAAATTCAACATGTATGCATAAAAGATATGTCATATGTAGAAATATGTCTTTCAAATTAATCACATTATTAGGATTTGGTTTATGTTTCGTTGGTTTGAAACATCGACCAAATCCTAATAATGTGATTACTCCAAAAGACATATTTCTACATTATGGATCACAAAATTCTTAGATCTAATATGTTATATCATCCTATATAAGCATACAAATTACTACTCATGAGACAATGAAATATCAAGAACAAGACATGAGCTTTCTTATCGATTAAGAGAAATAGGTATAGGAAAGGTACAACTTAATCAAAGCCAAAGAACCGATGAAGCCTTCCTCTAGATTCGTCTAGCATGAGATAGGAAGAAAACCTCTCTACCAAGTGCAAGAAGATGATATAAAGATGATGAACATCCATGAAAAGGAAATTAGGGTTTCCATAAAGATTGGGAGTGCAGGAGGCACGCGAAAATAAGACTTCACCTCAGAGAAAAACGGGTATAATGTTAATAACCCTTATCTTATGTATTTTAGGCCTACCCAAGGCATGTGTATATACCAAACGAAATTAGTTAATTCAGTGTGGTATGGGCTCCTCTAGGTAGGCTCTCGGTAGAACCTGTGAACCCCACCCGAAAAATAACATATTTAATTTTTTCATATTTAAAAATGTATACCTGGGTATAGAGTTATAGAACCCTCATATGTACGTATTATTTTTGGGGCTGAGTCACATATGGAATTTAAAATATTTTTTTTAATATATCATCAAGTCAGCATGGGAAAATAGTTCCCAGGTCCATATAAGAGCATCAAGTCTACAAGAGTGCTAAGTGATTCTATAACACTACCATAAGTGCTTTGATTCCTGGTGTAAGCTTTTCCTAGTAGAATTTCCTAATAATAAGAGCCCAACAAATAGATACATCATTTAAATTTACTCGAGAATTGAATTTGGTATGCTAGTGCAATGTTTTTCTTGAGACATGGAGAAATTTTGACATTGTCTCCAACTTTTGGTGCCTTGATGTACTTCGTGCAACAATAGAAATTGTAATTACCCTATGAGAAACTGAAAGATTAGGTTTTCTTGATTTTCTAAACATAGAGAATTCCTTTGATATATTTGTAGTGTCATTCATACTTGTCTTCCTTATTTTATCATATTTGCTACCCAAAATCTTTGTGGCATGTTTTAGTTGCTTATGTTTGATAAACCCATGTAGTATTTGAGCTTTTGCAACAATTGAATGTTTCTCAAAATAATTTTGAAAGATGTTACTAACATGCTTGCTAATAATGTGAGAAAGGATAGGCTCCCTAAGATCCTCTATTTTTCTTGCATCTAAATTTTCTACAAATATTCCACCCCACTCCAAACCATTGTAACTCCCTATTATCCTACCAACTTGAGAGGGTAAAACCTGTTCTTCTAGTGGTTGATCAGCTTGATAGGGTATGTCTTGTTCCTCTAGTGGTTGATCATCTTGATATCGTACATATTGTTCCTATAGTAGTTGATCATTTAGTGGTTGATTAGCCTTATAGGGCACATCTTGTTGAACATGTGGTTCATCAGCTTGATAGGGCACATATTGTTCCTCATGTGGCTAATCAATTTCCATATGTGCATAGTGGAATATAAAATATATTTGTATGAAAAGTGAATCATACTTGAGCATTTTTTAGTACCCTATGTTGTAGTGTTTGTATTGCCCTGAGGGTTGGTGGTGGGGTCCCTTGAGAGGAGATAGATATGAATAAGGTGGCTCAAAGAATGGATGTTCCAAACAAGGTGGCTTGGTCCTGTCTTTTATGCCATAAGGGTGAGATATAGGGCACTCCTCCTAGTAATGTTAGGAAATCTTGAAGTAACTTAGAGTGTCCGGTAACCGTTAGGTTCCCTAGGGTTCCCTAATAATTTTGTGGAAAAATTTGGTGAGGAGGGGATTTTTTGGAAAACCAAATGAATTAGATACATAAGACAAAGAAAAATATAAATAGTTAATTTAACTTTGTCTTCCGAACTCTTTCTAAATGATGTAACCCCTCGAAAGGGTCATCCGGTGTGTAATGTTCCAACCATGTTCATTGTTTAGAGTTTCATCCAGGAGAATCAACAATATGATCAGGCCGCCCACTCACCTATTTTGTGTTCATCCTTTTTATGCAGAAGCAATATTCTAAAGGTAAATGCTTATACTGTATGTCCAAAATGTAGGGAATTGGGCACAGATTGAGGGATGATGAACAAGAAGGGCCATTTCCATACTTTTTCCTCATGCCTAGTTCTACTGGTAAACCCCTTACTTCGTTGTTGTGATCCAGAAAGCCATGTTGTCAATTCGTGAGAGTAAAAATTCTCAAACCCTATCATGAGCCTTTGCCTACAACTGACTATTATTGGAAGTTAAATATCGAGAATAAATTTAATTAGTTCAGTAGCCAATCGTAAAACTCTCACTATGAGCATGTAATGGGGTCACACACTAATGGATTATAATCAATAACAAATCACAAATTTTCATTATGGATATGTTCACACTAATCATTTTCTTACCACTGCCTATTTTTTCTTTTTCTCGCGATGTCCTAAAAGTTGCCTTATTTACACTCTAGAAGTTGTGACCTTAAAACTTCAATCATTATTGTAGATGCAAATAGTTTTTAATGATTTGTTTGAAAATTTACATTAACTTTTTCTTGTTTTGGGTATGGTTTGGAAAATGACCATGAGCATTCAGACTGATGCAGGAGCATTCAACCCAAGAGAAAATCATTGTATTTTAGTAGATATAAGGGGTCATGTATTTTAAGGAAGTTGGATTTCTAAGTGTTGAATTAATATAATATTTAGGATTTTGAGTGATTAGAATAGGAATTAATTATATGTGTGAGGTTGTTTGTAAATGCTCTCGAATAAAGGAGAACATGAGTGGCTAATAGTGATGAAAGTGTTTGAAGTCAATTATAACTCTCTAAGTAGTTTCATGATTTGAGGAACTAGAGAGGGAATTAAATGAAGATACAAGTGGACATACAAGGTTTAGGAGTCACTTCAGTAGATCTAGGATTTGAACCAGAATTAATTCAAAGAACCATTCTGGTATAAATTCAAGACTACAAGCAAAGTGAAGGGGGAGGCCACTGATACTGCAGATTAGGCCTGAGAGAGAGAGAGCCTCGATATGTATCATTTGTTCATATTTATATATACAATGGATGATTCCATAATTGTGTTAGTATGTAAAATGAGTGTTTAATGAATGAATGATATATGAAGTTGTAAGTTTTGTAATAGTGGTTGTAGGTAGAGTTCAGAAGAAGACGCAGAGGAGAGAATGATTCAGAGGAATCATAATGGATTATCAAATCTAGTTGAGGAAACAAAGTAAGCTCTGTAGGGGTTGAATATGAAGAATTCCCAAAGGACTCAAGCCTAGGAGTGAATTGAGTAGTGGAAGAGCAGAAATCAAAACCCTGAATAAATAATCCAAAACCATAGAGAAATGACGAAGAAACAACGAAAGGCATGAAGGAAAAGACGAAGGAGGAAGCGAGTCGTCGAAGTTTAAGTACCATTGGATCTTATAAATCAACAGCGTAGGTGACAAAGGATGAGAGCCAATGATTGCATAGATCAATGGTCATCATATAAGAGAAGAGCGTGGGAGATAACTGGTGAAAAGGTGGGTTTATAACCTTAAGTGGTATTTCAGGCAGAAAAGAAGTGGTAAATGGTATCAAAGGTTAGTCCTCTGATTCTATTCGTAACTCGACACGTAGTAGTGGAGGAGTGAGGGGAAACCACTTTATCAAGTGGTTAACCCCCGTGCGTGTTGTCAACTCGAAACTAATGTTAAGTGTTGGATCTTATGGGAGGAAGATCTATGGTGGAAAGCCATTGTTCCATTCTGTTGATCGAGTCGAAGCCCTGCCATCAGATCGAGTCTAGATCGATGGTCATAATTAGATTGGGGATCGATGAATGGAGAGAGACATGTGATAATGCGAACGCCGATAAGCAGACATGACGAAGTTATATGGCACATTTATTAAGGTTTGAAATCCAATATCGTGTTATTGCATATCAGATGCGGTAGTAGTTTTGTTAACGAAACCCAAGGAGGAGACTCGATTGCGATTAGTGAAAAGGTAAACCTCGGTATATGTGCGAAGGTCTTACCAAGCTGGAAAAGGTAAGTTTATGAATGTTTTATGGTATTTCCTTTGTAAAAGAGTTATAAAGGAATATAACGCCGATGGAAGGTTTTAAGAATTAACTTATATGTAAGTCCCACATTAACAAAGGATATAAGGGTTTCATGCATTAAATATATGTAACCAATCTTAAGACGGGAAGGTTGTATATATTGCGGGCTTAAGGGAGGACAAAGGTTTAAATGAAGGTTATGAGGGTTTTAAAGTCCTGGTAGGAGGGATTTGATGAAGGCTTTAATAAAGTCATAATTGAAGGCTTGAGAGTTGATTAATAGGGCTTTAACCATTGATGGGTGAAAATTTGACTCTTGTGAGATTTAAATACCTGGGACTAACGTGCTTATGCATTTATATGCATACTGTGGGTGTAAGCAGGGTAATCCCTGGAATCATTTGTTATCAGAGCATAATTGTAATTGAAACAATTGGTGTTAAAACAGAACGAAGAAATTCTATGTGAAAGAATTGAGAACAGATTTATGTGTCAAAGATGTTCATGCAGGCAAAGGAAGGATCAGATTCTAATCTGATAGAAAGTAGGCACACAGAGGTGATGTGTAGCAGAACTTGTAGATGCAAGAAATAGAGGACAATCCATTCAAGGTACAAGTGGAATGGTGAAACAAGATCATGTTGAGATCTTGAACGTGAGGTGATATGTTCTATTTTGACTTGAGAGTGTGTGTTTATACATTGATATGCAGGTGAAAACATAAGAAGGTGTGAAGGTTGGAACAATCTAGAGCAAGGAGTGCTCAATTGGTTCCAAATGAAAGAACCAGGGAGATGTTAAAAGACTGAGATTAAAGGAGATAAGCTAAGTGAGGCATATGTAGCAAGAAGGAGACTCGTTACTGCAAAGGGATTGTTGTAGATCATAATGGGAATTCCACAGAGGATGTGGGTATAATTGCTAAGGGATGAAGGAAGCTAGTAAGACTTTCTAAGTGAAAGAAGAGGTGGTCAGAACCAAGTATTTCATTGTGATTGAAATACAATAGAATAATTGTGTTCTTGAGAAGTGTAGATGAGTTGAAGCTTAGAAAGAGTAGAGAGAAGTACTCAAAAGAGGTTCCAGAGATAGAGAACCAAGGGCTTGCAAAAAGGCCAAGTACGAATGAAAGCTTGGTGAGGTAAGTTGCAACAAGGAGGACGTATTGTTGCAAAGGATTTAATGTAGCTCATAGTCACTGGGTGAGGAACTCATGAGGATAGAGAAGAAGAAGATGGCTACTGATAGTAAAAGTAGAGGTTGTGAGGAAGACAAAAGCGGAAGAAAGATGGAGAAAGATAATGCGAAGACAAATGGAAAGAGGATGAGTCAAGAGGAAATTAACAAAGATATTGCAGAGTTAAAAGAACAACTCGATGCATTGAGGAGGATACTAGAGGTAAGCCAGAGACTAGGTTGGGTCTTGAGGAAGAAGCCAATGAAGTGGCATAAATTGCAGAGAAAGCTAGAGCAGAGACAAGTAAGGTGGCTAATGGAAAAACTCAAAGTAGCTGAGTTGGAAATGGAAGAGTCCACTTGTGAACCAGAACAAGGAGAAATTCTGGGAGAAAGTGAAGATGAAGACTTGAAGACTGAAACTTCAATTGAGGCCAAAGGGTCACATGGTTTTAAATATGACAACTTGTGTATGTTTGTAGGTGAAACATGTAAAAAAGGACAATTTACTGATATTGTCATAAAAGAGGAAAAAGACAAGATAAATCTAAATTCTGTTCTAGAAGAAGATGAGATAGATAAGTCTCATATAGAGTTGGGGGAAAATATCAAGCAACGAAGTGAAGGGCTTGAGGAGATTGAAGAAGAGACCATCGAAGAATCTTTGAATCATATGAAGGATTTAGAGCAGTAAGGAGATATGATGGCTGAAACATCAAGTGGGGCCATAGGGTCTTATGTTTTAAGACTGACAGTTTGTTTATTGATGCAACACAAATGAAGGAGAATATTAATGCAGATGGTGTGACAAGGATAGCCCTTGGAGAAGGTAAACAACAAGATATTAAAGGCAAACTTGAAGAAACGACTATGTTAGCTGAAAACATAGTAATAGATCATCAATTCACTATGATGATAGGCACAATGGAAATAGCCATGGAAACTATTAAGGCAGTCAGTAAAAAAGAAGGACATCTACTGAAAGATGTTAAGAAGGGAGAAACCTATGCAAATGATTTAGCCTTGGGAGAAGGAACACTAACAAAAGAATGTTTTGCAGAGGATGAGCAATCTTTTGAAACTGTCAGAAGTATGGATAAGTATCTTTCAGAAGATAAAAACTTTGAAGTAAAGGAGGATGGAGAATATCTCTTAAATGAGAGAAGCAGTGATTTATTGTAGCAGAAAGAATTTGATAATGCATTGATATTTGAAATTGTGACAACACAGGAACAATTTCTTGTGAAAGAAGGAGATGAAATTAAGTATGAAGCATTGATATGTGAAGCAACAGTTGAGACTGTTGAACCTTGTGTTTTTCAAATTAATTCAGGAACCATAGGTGATGATTAAGTACTTGCGAAGTGTCATAGAGAATTTCCATTGTTGGAATATTTGTTGGGAAACTCAAAGTATGATAGTGTGATTGTAGAAGAAGGAGTTCACTACAATGGACAATGATAGAAAGACATCATTAGAACAGATGGTGTGGGGGAGAGATTGGTTGACAGTCTCGTGAATTCTTTTGAGAATTGAAAACATCATACTGATGTGGTGACAGAGGAGAAAGAAACATAGCAACAAACTGAATTGTTGCCAAAGGAAGATAAGGCACAAAAGCCTTATGTTTTTTATTTTAACAAGTGTTTTGTGAGTGCAGGTTTTGTTCCATATGCTGAAGGAAATTTGAAACAGATGAGTAGCCAAATAAAAATGAAAGAAGAATATTTTTTGAAAGAATTCAATCCATGGAACAAAGATGCTCAATTGCTGGAGAGAATGCTGGAAAGTCATGATTTAGTGTAGACATAAATAATCATGAAAGAGGGTAAGGATGAAAGGGAGGCAGCAAGAATAATAGAACAAGTAAAAATGAGAGGAAGAGTAAGATTAGGTGATAGCATTCGACAACTTCAAGAAGAAGAAGAACAGATTGAAGAGTTGATGGACATCAGCAACAACCTAAAACAAAGAGAAAGAGACAGAAGTTAGTGCCAAAGCATGGACTAGACCAAGAATATGCTAGACACAGAGATTGAAGAAATGTGGTAGCTAATGATGAAACAGGCCATAGGGAGGAAAATGATAGTAGCAGGAAACATGATCAATCAAAATTTGAACTTGATTGATAAGGAGAGGAAGACGAAATAGAAAATAGCAGACATAAACCAACAACACAGGTGCAAAGCTTTCAGATAGTTACAAACTAAAGTTTGGTGCCCTAGAGATTTCTATCAACACATGAAGACACATGATAAGGAGATCATGAATATTTTCTACTTTAGGAGTCTGATGTAGGTGGATTCGACCAAAGAGAAAATCATTGTATTTTAGTAGATATAGGGGGTCATGTATTTTAAGGAAGTTGGATTCCTAAGTGTTGAATTATTATAATATTTAGGCTTTTGAGTGATTAGAATAGGAATTAATTAGATGTGTGAGGTTGTTTGTAAATGCTCTTGAATAAAGGAGAACATGAGTGGTTAATAATGATGAGTTTGTTTGAAGTCAATTATAACTCTCTAGGTAGTTTCATGATTCGAGGAACTAGAGAGAGTTGTTAGGAATTAAATGAAGTTAGAATTGGACATAGAGGATTTAGGAGTTAGTTCAGTAGATCTAGGATTTCAACCAGAATTAGTTCAAAGAACTATTCTGGTATAAATGCTAACCTACATGCAGAGTGAAGGGGGAGGCCACTGATACTGAAGATCAAGCCTGAGAGACAGAGAGTCTCGATATGTATCATTTGTTCATATTTATATATACATAATGGATGATTCCATAACTGTGTTAATATGTAAAATGAGTGTTTAATGAATGAATGATATATGAAGTCGTAAGTTCTATAACAGTGGTTGCAAGCAGAGTTTAGAAGAACATGCAGAGGAGAGAATGATTCAGATGAATCATAATTGATTATCGTATTTAGTTGAAGAAATAGAGAAAGCTCTGTAGAGTCTAAATGTGAAGAATTCACAGAGGACTCAAGCCCAAGAGTGAATTGAGTAGCAGAAGAGCGGAAGTAAAAAACCTGAAGAAATAACTGAAAACCATAGAGAAATGCCGAAGAAAGAGCGAAAGGCATGAAGGGAAGGATGAAGGAGGAAGCGATTCGTCGACGTTTAAGTACTGTTGGATCTTATAGATCAATGGCATATGTGACAAAGGATGAGACCCATTGATCATATAGATGAACAATGATTGTATAAGAGAAGAGCACCAGAGATAACTGCTGAAAATGCGGCTTTTTAACCTTAAGTGGTATTTCAGGTGGCAAAGAAGTTGTAAATGGTATCGAAGGTTAGTCCTCTGATTCCATTCGTAACGCGACATGTAGTAGCAGAGGAGTGAGGGGAAACTGCTTTATTGGGCGGTTAACCTCCGTGCGTGTTTTCAACCCGAAACTAATGTAAAGCATTGGATCTTGCGGGAGGAAGATCTACGACGAAAAGCCATCGTTCCATTCTGTTGATCGGGTGGAAGCCCTGCCGTCAGATCAAGTCTAGATCGACGGTGATAATTAGAACAGGGATGGATGAATGGAGAGTGACATGCAATAATGCGAAGGTAGATAAGCAGGCCCAACGAAGTTATATCGCGCAGTTAATAAAGTTTGAAATCTGATATCGTGTTATCACATATCGGATGCAATAGCGATTTTGTTAATGAAACCCAAGGAGGAGACCTGATTGCGATCAGCGAAAAGGTAAACCTCGATATATGTGTGGAGGCCATAGCAAGGCGGAAAAGGTAAGTTTATGAATGTTTTATGGTATTTCCTTTGTAAAAGGGTTATAAAGGAATATAGTGCCGATTGAAGGTCTTAAGCATTAACTTATATGTAAGTTCCAGATTAACAAAGGATATAAGGGATTCATACGTTAAATATATGTAACCAATGTTAAGAGGGGAAAGATATATATATGCGGGCTTAAGGGAGGACGAAGGTTTAAATGAAGGTTATGAGGGTTTTAAAGTCCCGATAAGAGGGATTTGATGAAGGCTTTAATAAAGTCATAATTGAAGGCTTCAGGGTTGATTAATAAGGCCTTAACCATTCATAGGTGAAGATTTGACTCTTTTGAGAGTTAAATACCTGGAACTAACGTGCTTATGCATTTATATGCATACTATGCGTGTAAACCGGGTAATCCCTCGCATCACAAGACACAATGTTTTATAAACTGCACTCATTTTTTGGGCAGCGGGGATTAATGGCAAAATGACCAATAATTGACCGATAGATTTCATAATAGTATCGTAACCCATTATTCTAAAATTTTGAATGGAAATATAATCCTATGTAAATAACCTATCAATTAGGGTTTGAGCAAGAATGTCATTGGGGTTTATTAGGGAATGTGAAATTAAATCAAGAACGAAGCTAACGGAGCGTATCGTTGAAAATGATGTGAAAATAAAGATTATAAGTTATTGATTTTATGTTGGGTGTTTACATATAAAGCTAAAATTAGCATAAAACCATCGTAATCTTGGATTTATAAAACAATTAAAACAAATTTAAAAACCTATATGCAAACCTCTGACTGGGAGGCATGAAAAAAGACGAAAGGCATACAATATGTCGGATTTGCACTTCTTGGTATGGTAGATCCCTATATGTGAAAGTACTCTTCATTTGCTGATTAACAAACCTGTACGGACATCCTAAGTAAAACCATCCAGTTACTCTTATGTGTGTGTCAATCTGTAGGAGATCGGGAGAACAGGGCGAAGGTTGGTAGAGAGGTACCTGGAACTGGCGAACTCGTACAGTTTGCCTCTGTAGGAGAAGACGATCAAGGCTCCTTCCGCGTCGCACAGGATTGACAGTTCCGACGCTTTCTTTTTCAGTCCGTTTCGCCTCTTTGAAAAAGTTACTTGACGATTGATTTTGTTTTCGATCTTCCTCAGCTGGACTTGACCTCGCCCCATCTCAAACAGGTCCTTGCGACTACAAGTACTTTATCGTTCTCTTTCTGAACCTCGCTCGCCCTCTCTCTCTGAAAGAAGACGCGATAAGGTCTGTTGGAGTTGACCCTGTTCACGCCGCGGCAATGGCGTAAATGACTTTCTCGATTTCGATCGTACTCACAGGGTATTTCTGCGAAGCATACCAATGTGGGTAGTTTCTTTTGAGCTGTTGCTTATGAGATTTTTGAAGAGAAACTCGCTGACGAGCGACAAAGTTTGGCTTTGTTTAATGTTTGCTTACAAATCCGTGCGCATGTTGGTGGTTGGGGTGAGCGTTAGAAAACCGCCCGTCAAATAGATGATCGCCATGTGAAGTAGAAGTTTGCATATCTTTTTCTTGCACTCCATGGTGAACAAGATCCGAAGCTCCATAATTCATGGTGCACTGTCAGTTCTCGTAAAACCCTACCGATATGGTATTTTTTATTATTATTTGGAGCCTATTTTATTGTTATTTGGACCTTTATTGTTATTGTCGTGGTGATGGTCAATCATGTCCACACAATTTACAATTGTTTAATGATGGAGCGGTCTTGGGGCTGAAAATGCGAGCAGCACAAGAATCCCAAAGGCTAAGATAAGGCCTGAGACATTGTTTAATGCGTTATTTAATTAAAAAAACTTCCATGGTGTACGATCGTATTGTTGCAAGCGTGCAATGCTGATTATAATTTCTCAGTAGTAAGTATACCTTTTGTATCAAGGAAATAACCTAATAACCTATACATGGGTGATGTTTTATATTAAAGTAAATAATTAATAAGCTTTCTCTTTAGTTTGAAAAATATTTATATTATAAAGCATTCTTTATTAGACATCTTTGAGGACATCACAATCATGGGTTTGGCTATAAAGAAAGTAATGCAAATGAAAGAGGTAATAGTGAGAAAGTTTTATGTAAAAGTAACATTCGTTTCATTTCTATGTTAATTGTAGAAATCAGAAAAATAAATATATATTAAATATTAAAATTTTGGCATTAAGGTATTATGGTTAAGAATATGTTTGTTTTTAATAGGTTATATGTTTAAAATTTAGAAATTGATATATTGTTAAGAATGTGTTTAATTTTTTCTATCGGCATAGGCTTTTCGATTGAGGGTGAATGTGTGCACTGTTAAAACACTTCTTACTATAGATCACTGGTCCAAATCCGTGTTTACCTACAAAAAAAATGTGTTTATTTTTAATAAGTTATATGTTTGGAATTTAGAAAAAATTGTATTGAATGTGTTAGTGGTCGATGCTAGATTACGATGTTACAGATTAAGTTAAAAGAATAATTTAAAAGTTATTATAAGATGTTACAGATTAAGTTAAAAGAATAATTTAAAAATTATTATAACATTTAATGTTTTCATTCTTGAAATGTTTTTTTAGTTTTTTTTTATTATTAGAACTGTATTTAATTTGTTTATCCGTAAATGTCTGTTGTTATAGATTAAATTAAAGAAATAAGAATAATGCTTTTTCCTTCCCACAAGTCTAATGGAAAAAATAATAAGAATATATAGTTTTATAAAAGTGTCAATAATTAAATATTTATTAGTGGTTAAGTATGAGTATATAGAGTGATTTATTTTATTAAATGAAAATGTTTGTTTGTTGTTTTAATTTTTTAAATTCTGGTCTATTTTACATTTTACACCCAACATTTTAGAGGCATCTTATAAAATTATCACTTTATGGATTTTTTTCATTGGAAATCAATAATAAAAGAAATATTTGTGAAGATTAATTAGCATATTTACTTATTTTTATAAAAGTGGTATCCCATATATAAATGGTAATTCTTAGTGATGTTTATCAACCTAAGAATAAAAATCAAATAACAACAATAAATTTAAACTCAAAAAAAAGTTAGCAATATTAATATCATTTAAAAAGTCGTGGTACTTGAAAATTGTCAAAATAGTTATAATTTGTTGCAATTTATTTAAGTAAAATTTGATATATGAAAAATAATCTTTAAAAAATTGCTTTTAACTTTATTATATAAATAAATAAAAGTAATAAAAAATTTGTCATAATAAAATAGACATAGAAATGCAACAAGGGTGACATAAAATTTTGTAGTGACCTTACATCATAACTCAAAATGTCAAACACTATAAAATATTCAAAGTTATATTAAAAACTATTTAGGATGTAACTCCAAAACTAATATAAATATAGATAATTTTTTATGGAATTTATGGAAATAATAAATTGAATAAGAATCATCAAATTATTAGCAATATTTTACCTATAATATTCTACAAATTCTTATTGTAATATTTAAATGACAAGGGAATGTGTTTACTCTCATGATTTAGAATAGGAATTTAAGGAGCTTGTAATATAAGGGAAATTCTAGACCCAAAAAAAATAAAAAAACATAAATTTAAAAAGAAAAAAGAAAAATACATAACTATAACAAAAAATTAAGAAAAAAATTTAAATTACTATTAATTAAAACTCTTAGAAGAGAAAATATTCGACATTATATACCATTATTTCACCTAAGAAATCCTTTTACGCTATATTTAATTAAATAAAATATAAAGTCCACTCACCTAACCAGCCTATCTATTTTTTATTTCATAATAATTTCCAAATATCATTAATAGACCACCCTAAGTTTTAGTATAACCTTAAAGCAGGCCAGTGTAAAGTGCTACAAGTGTCATTTCCTACTTGATCTTCAATATGAGAATTCATTTTAAATGTGATATAAAATGACAATGCAAGTGGTATTTATGTTGGAATAATTATTTATTTTTGGAAATACTACATTTCATAACACTATTACACTAAGGGAAATTTGAAGATATTTTTTTTGAGAGAAAAGAAATCTTTTGTATTTTAGTTGTTTTACATTAAAATTTAATATCAATTGAATTGTCTTAAATATAAACTTTAAGACAAAATTAGTTTGAGACAAAAATCTTTTAAGACAAAACTTTATACTTAAGACAAAAATAGTTTAAGACAAAAATATTTTAAGACAAAAGCAGTTTGAGACAAAAATATTTTAAGTCAAAACTTTATATTTAAGATAAAAATAAAAATAGTTTAAGATGAAAATATTTTGAGACAAAACTGTATATTTAAGACAAAAGTAGTCTGAGACAAACGTTTAAAGATAAAGCTTTATATTTAAGACAAAAACAGTTTGAGAAAAAAGCTTTTAAGAAAAAACTTTATATTTAAGACAATTGCCACTTTAGATGAAACCTATTTAATAAAATTAACAATGAAGAAGACACAAAAATATCAATTTAAGACAATATTATCTAACAACTCAAAAATTGACTCTCATAGTGTGCCCTAAGTGTGCTATCTTGTAGGAAACTATTGTCTTGTGCCTATACCAAGGTTGTTATTTTACTTACCATTCATGTTATCTTATATAAAGACAATGATTTGTTGGGCTCTTTGTTTTGTGGGGGTAGTCGAATAAGAATAACGCGACAAATTTTACGGACAAGATTTCTTGGACATAAGTTCCTCTTCTGTCCCTTTCATATCTGCTAATACGATTAGAGACAACTTGTTTATCATGGCATTCAGCACTGCTACACAAAGGGGGATTTTCAGACAATTTTTTAAGAGAAAAGAAATATTTGTCTTCAAATTTTCAATACAAAACACTAGTAAAAAAAGGTAAAGGTAAAGGATTAGGGGTCTGTCTACTAGCATTCGCTAAGTGATTGGTTTAACATGGTTGTGAAGTGATATTCAACAAAGGAAGAGTGTTCTTGAGACACATAACCACAGGGCAGATGAAGCAGATCGGGGTTGCTCTGAAGAACCTATATGAGCTAGATGCGGAAGACTGTGCTGCATTAAGGACTAAGGCGGAGAAAGTGTAGGTCATGATGTCAATGAAGCTTGGCACATAATATTTGGTCATTTGCATCATGGTACCTCAAATATTATACAACAAATAACCACTCGCCTCCCTAAAGGATCACTTAAGCAGTAGGATATATGCAAAGGATGTATTGTTCGGAAGTACATAAAGTCCACATTCCATGATCAGGACAACAAAGTACATGCAGTCCTAGAAAGGATCCACTATGATGTTTATGGACCTTTCTCAACAACCTACACTGTCAGACACAAATATTTTGTCATTTTTATTGATGACTTCTCACAGAAGTGTTGGATCTTCTTCATGTGGAAGAAAGATGAGAAATTCTCCTATTTCGTATAATTCAAGACACTGGTTGAAAAAGGAGCTAGAAAGAAGGTGAAACCTCTTTTGTAGCAACTGCAACACCCTCGAAAATTTGGCCGTGAACTCTAATTTTAGAGCCTACTATGGATATGGTGATCAATCATTCCTTAGTCACTTATTGGTAAGTTGATGATCTCAAGCTCCCCTTTTTGATCTTAAGAGTCATTCATGCTTTTGTCTTTACATAGAATGTGTCATCTTTGGGCATGGGGGTTATCGCTTGTCATGCAAAGGGAGGTTTGTTTTGCTTGAAGGGAAAATATTTATGAGAATGGGTTGTCGTCACCACATAGACATGTTTCACACTCATTTCACACACTCTTACACAAGTTTCTCGTTTATCCTCCCAAAGTCTATCATGAGAGCCGTACTTGTCGTAAGTTACCACAAAGGTTGTTGCATTAAGTGAAGTATGTGTTATATGTTCTGGATGGTCTATGTTGTATCACTAAGTTTTGAAGTGTGTGATCATAGTCAAGTTTTATCACTGTTCACATTAGTTCCACTAATCCAACACTTAGCTAAATTTCAGAGTTTCCTTAGCAACCTTGCCTCATCCAACTTTCCTAAATTGCAGACTTCACATATGTAACCCTCAATCTTTTCCCTTACCTATTGGAACTGTACAATGCGTAGAAATCTCAACCTCCCATAGCATTCAAAACTACACAATGGTTTCCTCTAATGTGCTTCCCTAAGGCAGAACCCATTGTATCTAGAAACTATGCAGTTTTGTCCCTTGACTACCCAGTCTACCTTACATCCTAAAATTGCATAGATGTACCCTCCCAGGGCCTCATCCCATAGCAGTGCCTTGTATCGTAAAACTCTGTAAATGTGTCCTCCTAGGGCCTCATCTTGCAAGAGTCAATGCCCATTGAAACTACACAATTATGTCTCTTCGGGGCCACGAAGAAAGATGATATGGTAGATGACTCTCAACAAGGTGAGGAGAAAAATAAGCAAACCAAGGAACCAAAGGTATGATTGAATATTAGGACCGCATGAAGACTCCATCTGATGCATGACCCTTTGGAGGCTAGGTATGGAAAACAAAGCAAATCTTTTGAAATAAACCTCTTATTGTAGCTTAAAAGTTTGCTTATCATTGTTGTATCTTTTTGTGCTCAATAACACGCATGGTTGCAATAATTGAAAGTCATTCCATGTGTTTCCTCTAAGTGTCTTGTTCCCTTACACTTGTTTATTACATAGCTTAGAATATAAAGAAAATTACCACTTGTTTATTTAAGCTACGGAGGTTGTGACCAACATGATCTTATGACTAACCAAGCACGATGGAAGGCATCTTAAGTGGGATGAAATATGTTTGATGATATGTATACAGTGAGTACACTCCTTTCAATTACTCCTTTGCATTAATCCTTGCTTTGTATCTTGCATTTACCCTCACTCTCTGTGAGATTTAACTACCTGTTGCCAGTAGTCTCTTAGCTCTTTCCTGACAAAGCAGGGGAAGGAATTTCCTTCAACCTGATTTCCTGAAGTCTCTTCATAGAAGATATAGAGCTAAGAGAAGGAGATGTGGAATTTCACTATGAAACTCTTGAAAATACTTTGCATGATCGAATCTATCCAAACAATTAAGTTTCCTCTCAACAACATTGTCAAACTTGGAAGACTCAAGAAAGATCACATATCTATATATTATAAACTTCATATTCACTTCATCATAGAGATGGTATGCTTTGGAGGTATGAGTCAAAGAATATACATTTGTGACTCCTTTCACTAAGTTTTTTAATCTGTTCCTTAGGTATGAAGGCATAACATGAGGAACTAAAAATCCTTAGATGCCTCACAGAAGGATTATGGCCATATCACATTTCACAGGGAGTCTTGTTTCTAATAGCAAGACTTGGACACATATTATTTATATACGCAAACCATAGAACCACATCAGCCCAAAAACTTATGAACTTAACATGTGCACTATGCCAAGTTCATAGTTAAAGTAGTAGATTCCAATGAACTATGTGTTGAAAAATACAACAAGAAATTTTCAATTTGATTTTTCCATGATTAAATTGAAAAAAATAGAATTTCCACATCAACAGACAACTTGGATGATGTTAACCTATTTGACATGGCTTGTGTCACCTGGTTTACTTAGTAAATTCAAGCTAGAGGAGTTACAATTTAGTTATGCATATGTGATTGCTAATTTTTAGCAATAAAGGTCAATTATCTCAGGTTGTTGTCAATTAAACTAGTGCTAACTTTTGGAGGAACTACTGCAAGGTCATTTAAGTAGGGGAACTACAGTCATACTCAATGATCATCCAACTAACTGATCAATCAACCCAAAATAGTTGGGGCATGTGGAGAAGTCAAGTTCCCTAAGATTGGTGGAGATTCCAAGGTAGCTTTAATTTATTATATCTCACACAGTTGTAAGAACTTACTATAATCATAGTGGAGGAAGTAGCATTAGTAGGAGCTTCTTGTGAAATTGGAAAGGGAATGATTATTGGTAGCATTAATAGCCTAACAACAATTTGTTTTGCACCACACTTCAATGTTTTGGGCAGGGTTTTTTGAGGGTGGAAAATTTTTTCTGATGTTTTTTAGTCATGCACATCCTCACTATGTATCTTGGGAGGCCTGTAATAGTTCCTTGCATGAACATCCTCACCAAATATGTTTTGGGATGTATGTACTAGTTCCTTGCAAATTTCTAGTTGTCAAGGCCTAACTATTTAGGATCTTAGGTGCTCACACAGCCCGACAGTTTATGACACTCTCCAAATAACCATTCCTAAAAGGATCAAACAAAATGACTTGAGAGGAGGATGTTAAGGGCACACTCTTATTGGAACTAGCCTAGAACTAGTGGATTTGGTTGGTGTGAATGGTTGTAGAGTTTTACTAGTCTAGTTTGGTGGTTCACATTGGCTAAGGCTGGTCTTGTATTGAACTGACCTTAAAACAACAAAGTTACTATTTCACTACTAAACTAACCAATTCTGAAGAATGTAATTGAACATAGCTAATGACCACAAAATAATATTTTTTTAATAAAAAATACTTAAAAGGAAAAAAATTATCTTAACCCTAGGGCCCTAAAAAACCTAACCCTAGTAATTAATGGTAATATTTAATTTTTAAATTTAAAGTAAAAGTTGACATTCTCCTTATCTTTCCTTTTTGAAAGGGAAAGATAAGGATAATGTCAACTTTTACTTAAATTTTTAATATTAGCATTAATTGTTTCAAGTTGTTTTAGAGTCGTTCCAAATTCATTCAATTTTGAGAAAGTCAAATTTTCGATCCCATTCAAAACTTATTGGTGATTGTTTGAACCACTTCTTTGTAATGAGTACTAGACATTGACTTCCATTTTTTCATGTGCATTTATTGTATAATCATATTCCTTGTGAGACTTTGCAGCATAAGTTGATCTTTAACCCATTGCAAGCACTTGAGCTAGCTTAGGGAACCATCAGCTACTCCTCTGAAGTTTCTCCTCAATTTTTTTAGAAGCAACCATTCATTTTATCCAATAGATCATTTTTTCCACTGTGACAGTCCAACAACAACGGTGCCAGCATATGCTTGACAATCCATCTCATCTTTACTCCTACCTTATAAACACTCTTAAATCTTTTGTCTCCAATGTAAAAGAGGAAGAAGCAGAAAGGGCCTTCTTGGCCCTCTTCTCAACCCACAATATGTCTAGCTTCTCTCTTGTGCTTACACTCTATCCTTCTTGAAACTTTAGAATGGTGAATCTTAAATATAGTCTCATGATGTGAATTCAGGGAGGCAAAATTCACTCTTGCTTTGCATCAAATTACCCCCCTATAATTCCCTTTACCTTTACATGCAAGCATATATTTTCCTTGTGGATGACTGTTAAGCTTCCATCTCTATTTCGCCTCCCTCTCCTACACTCATGAACCTGATAAGATGAATTTAACAAATCTCACTATATTTGAGATAAACAACCCATCCAACTAGGGAGATTGGGTTGAGACCCTTTTAGAAACTAAATCCATCCCTCCACAATGATATGCCCCTCTCCAAACAACATCATCATGCTGTGTTCGAGATCTATCATTCCCTTGATCACCATAAATTTCCCAGTCCTTCACTTACATCTTTGGTAACGTCATCATTCAACTCACTTATACTTTGTTGTATTGTTGCTTTTGTTATTATTTCCTTAAATGGAAATATCTCCCTAGTAGGATCAAGTAACCAAATTCAAGTTATTATTGAACCCTTGTGTTAACATAGTTAATTTCCATTTTGACCTATTCGGTTCCAAATTCTAGTGTGGTTTGTTTACTGGTTGACTACTAGCATTCACCAAGTGGTTATTGATGATCATACTTAGTTTGCAGTGAACATTGGACTTTGCCTTGAAAACAAAGCCCCAAGAATATGCAATTATCATGGAACATTTCAGAGCTCATACTTTTCTACAGAGGAGCACACCATTTTCATTCATCAAGAAAAGTTATATGAGAAAAAACAAAGTGGTTATGTTTTTCAACATTTTCACCTACATTTCCTATCTATCAATTTCTTATTGAATAGGAAAGTTGGGTTTTTGGGATTTTCAAATTAAAGTTCTACGCTAGTGGTCTTCATCTCGCATTTTGGTATCCTTCTAAAATATTGTTTGGTATGTGCAAAATGAGCATTGGTGCAACGTTTAGAGGTACAATTTTTAAAAATATGCAAATTCTATATTGATTTAGGACATGCAATGTTCAATATCTACATGATACCTTTTCTTGAGGTTCCATTGATAAATTTGAAATTTGTAACAAGTATAAATTTTGCTAATTAATTATTATATTGATTATTACAAAATTGAAGACTAAAGAAGAATAATATATAATGTAGGATGTGAATGGAAAATGTTAAGGCAAAGGAACAATTATATAATCATAGGTGGACCATAGGGGTTGGGTTCCTCACCATCAATGTATTCTATATAAGGACGGAGAAGAAGGAGAAGATGTCATCACTTTTGCTTGTGTAATTGAGGAAAAGGCTAAGAAGAGATAACGTAGTAATGGATTGATGTCTCATGCCTGACTTGTTCTTGAAATATCTAGAGCAATAAGGTCTATGGCTAGGTGAAGAGTAGAACTCCAATTTTTTTTTGGAATAATCAATCTTGAGTGAATAGAATGTCATATCTACATAGGCTTTTGTGAGTGTACTCTATTTTAGGTGATTATAGAGTACATCATTTCCTTATTGGAAGTAATTAAACTTTTATCATGGTATAATTTAATTATAAATATTTAAAATGCTATATGTTTACAATCAATTTTATAAAGGGTTATGGGCTTCTTAATTTTTTTGCTGGAATTTTAAATATTGAGATAGAAATTTGTAACGAGAATATAATGACCTCAATTCCTTGTGAATGATATAAGTATCTACTATGTGTATGTTTTTCAAATCAAATAGAAATATGATCAACTTTATTTTTGCTAATGAAAAAACACACTAAAATATTCTATTATATAATATTTTTTTATTGTTAAAAAACTTATTATCAATTATGGTTTATTTTTAGAATAACATATATTAAACTGTATAATGAATTACTAAGTTGATAACTATTTAATATGGGTTGACATTTAGTGAGGTTTCTATGTATCATCTTATGATGTTGTGGACTATTTAGAAGTCATGTTAGTAGTAAGTCAACTTTTCATGTCTCCTTCTCATGTTTATACAAAATAAAGTAGAGAATGGATGTGAATATTTAATTCATGATACTAAAATGGGATCACAAATTATCTTAAGTTTACACACAATATATTGACACTGTATCCATGTTAGAAGTACTAGAGTAGAGGGATTGGATCAGCCAAGCCTTTTCAATATATGAAAATATTAGGCTTCAAGAGTTCATGTTTTGTAGTGATTGATGCATTAGACAGGGATAATCAAATTAACTCAAACTCCTAGAATGGGATACTGATGGGTGGAGGTTAAGTTGTACCTATGATTGGAGCCTCATCTTTAGTATCTCCTTCGTATATATGTTGTCCTTAGGTGATGGAAATTTTTCACAAAACTATTTTGAGTGTTAACATTGGCTGATTACATAGTCATCTTGTTTAATTAATATAGTTATATTTCTTGATAAAACACGTAGAAAAAATCAGATATCAATGGACAATCACTTTGTTGCATGATGCATCCTCCACGTAACCAATTCATCCATAGTTTGTTCATTGAATGAATCCTAATTGGCAGTAATCCTCCACAATAGCTCGGATATCTACATAAAAGTGACCAACCATATTTTTTCTTTGCATCTCCTTCAACTAAGGTTTGAATATTAGATATTCCAAGACACCTTGAATGTATTCTGATACTTCTTATTCAACCATCCACAATACTTAACGGGGAGATACTCTGGAACTTGTAATTAAAGAATATAGGTGAGATTTGATTATAACATTGTACTGTGAATCGTCCAACCTCAAGATATATTTGAAGTCCACTTAAGTCTATCAGTGAGAGATTTCCAAGTACCACACATTAAGCAATTAAGTCACATCCTTTGCTAAGAGCCAATAAAAATCAAACTCAATTTACTATTCCCGTGCTTAGTATTACTCTTTTCCTTAGTCTGACCATGGAAAATTTTAGTGGATAATGTTCGCCCAGTGGGCTAATTTCCGATGATTTTTCTGCAAAAAAGATTCGCCAATTTCCAATTTTTATAAAAGATGATTCACCCAAATTTTTGAATATAAAATTATTTTACCTTATAAATTGCCAACAATATGTAGAGAATATATATAAAATCATTATAAATTTGAATAATTTTACAAATACATCAATAAACATTTTATAGTTTTCATATTAGGGATCAGTGAGATTCGCCAATGTTTTTAAACTTCAAGAAAAAATTCCATCCTTAAAATTTTCCATGACTCTGACGATGTCAAAAATTATGATCAGGTGAAACCTAGAAATCACCCTTCATCTTCATCTCATCCTCATGCCAATTCTGTGTTATCCTCCTTTTGATGAAAGGTTGGAGTTCTGCTCCCATTGTAAGCATTGTGGTTTGGTTGTCATTGATTCTGTCTATGGGACAAAATCTTCAAAATTATCTCATGTTCTTGTGTGAGCCTCTCATTGTGAGTTCTTAAATTAGTCATTTATGCATGCAAGTGTTAGATTATTTCTAACACATATACATTTCCCTCACGAGACTCCTCTCCCAATTGTTTCCACATTTGAGGATTGGCCCATACATAAGATGCTTCTGTTGTGTTTGGTGGTATACTTCCCCTTTGTATATTGTCTCTCATTGTCTCTGTCTTCATTCACATGTTGTTTCTTTAGTTCCCAAGATGCCATCATGTCGAAACCTTGGCTGTCATACCACCTGTAATAATTATAACAATACCAAATAAATACTCACAACCATATTCTTACCATATGAATGTTATAAATTTTGATACACTACTTGGAAATAGTCTTATGGTAAGGATTAAGGATATTTATGCTAATTTTATATAAATGTTTTGAAAAAATTTACCATCGTAACCTAATCCCTTACATTTTCTTAACTTAATACTTTGCAATTATTTACTCATATCCATGTTACCACATATATAATACATATTATGGAGGTTGGTTTATTGTCACATTCCTTGTTGTTTTTTTTGTTTAATTAACATTGAAAACTTTTATGTATATAAATCTTGATAGTACCAACCTTTAGTAGTTTATTTACCAATCCCAACGGTGGTCCTTGGAGAGTTCCTTCCCCCAAAAAAATGTATTGATATCCACTGTGTGATCATAGCTTGATGATATAATGGTAAAGCTTCAAGTGGGATAGTTGAGGTAACCACTTTCACCTCAAGCTCTGCGTCTGATGGGAATTTTGGCAGTGAGTTTAAGATTGATGCAGCCTACAATATCGTGAGGTTTTCCTGAGAAGACGATGAAACTCTTATCAGGTAAAGTCTCCTAGTGCACCCAGTACCTTACACAAGTTTGGAATATGTCAAGTTAATTTCTGGTTGCTTGGGTTGAACATAGGGTTTTCTCGCAATGTTTCCCCATTCCTCACTCGTTAACACTTAGGTGGAGTAATGGTTGCCACAACAGATGAGGTATTCTCCATGCTTAGGCTCACATAGACACAAAATATGAGATTGCATAAAAGGGTTTGAATTAACCATTTTCTTATGCCTTCAAAGTAACTCTGGCAACACCAAATTTAAAGACAACACCCCAGGTTGCAGAATGAGTCTGTGTCTTTCTTTATTTTACATTTTGTTTAAAACAATGTCTCTCGTTAGTTGACTTTTTTCTGGTTAAATGTTCAACGCGTGAGATTTCCTCTAGGACCTCCACCCTAATGCTATGCATGTGGGTTGAGATTAGTCTACTTATAACACCAATTCTCTTTCTCGGATTAGTTCCCTGCTTCTTAATAGGGCTACATCCCTATGATTGCAAATTCGTTGTTTTCCATATGGCACTGTACTACTAGTTGAGCAATCATCCTCTGTTCCTCACTATCGTGGTCAGGTTATTTCAATATGGTGAAACCCTCTTGATACTGTCCAGGTCCGCAGTCAGGGTTTGATGGTTTTATTCCACTACAATCAATATAAACTCATCCACAGATTCTATAACTAGAATCTAATTTTTTTTTTATATCCCATTGTTCAAATTATATAAATTGTTATATGGCTTGAGTATTTTGCTTTATATTTCATTGTTTAAAGTTTATCAGTCTCTTATATGATTTGAGGATTTTCCTATACAATTTGAGGACTTTCCTATACCTTTGATTCATTCTATCAAAATTATTCATCATTGCCTTGAGGGTTTCATTCAATATTTTAAGGTTTTTTTGTTGTGTTAGATAGGAACCTCCATTTGGAAACAATGATCAATTCAATGATAAATGTTCTCTCTCAAAAATATTGAGACTTGTATCCCAAGTAAATTTTCTCTCAGAAGCCCCAACCCTTTCATTTCAACAATCCGAGGTCGAGATCTTCTTGTATTAGTTTCTGCAATCCCATTTCTAGATTTTTTTTTTTTGTTACTGGCAGCAAACCGATGACTAGCCTTGCAACGAAGGGAAGGGGCAGGGTATCTAAAAGTTAGTCTCTCACATTTTAAATCTGTTTTGTGGTTTTCATTATGTTGTTTTCTAGAGCACCTAGGGTTGGATACAATAGAATATTATGTGTTGTAGAGTGCCTAGGGTTGGATACAGTAGAAATAGGTAATTCAGAACTGTGCACACAAAGAGAAATGGTTGCAAATAGAGGTAACAAAATGATAGAGCTACAAAAAAATATTACCACAAATAGGTGATGTAATGGGTAACGATCGACATGGAATTGTAGACTTAGCAATGTATATGTGATAGACTTGATACAATGATGAAGGCTATGGCTAGTACCACGAATTCATGGCTTTGATACTATTATTATACTAATGAGAATTTAATTTTAATTCTTAATAATTTATTATTTTCCATTCAATTTCACATTTAATTTTCCATCATTTCGTACAACTTAGGTGGCTTTGATTCCATTTCTTGATTCAAACTCTCTCTTGAACGTGAGGTTCCTTTGTTCATTTAAACTCTCCTCAATACTACTCAAATTCCTTTCTTAAATTTCAATTTCTATTTTTATAAGCGTAATTCATATCTAAAGGTATTTCTAATTAGTATGACTAGAAAAATGTGCACATGGTTATCTAAAGAAAATCAACTATTTAACCAAGCTAATTCCTTTGAATATTTTTGATATATATTGGTTTATAAATATATTTTCTCCTTTTTCTATGTTTGATTGTTAGACCAAAATGTTTGAATTGTGATGTGAACAGTAGAAGGACCTAATTTTGAAACTTTATGTTAATGTCATTAATGCCAAATGGAGAAGGTTTCAAAGAGGAAGGTATGAAAATGCCCAAATTCCAAAATTGAACCCAATTTGGAAATTTTTAGAAAGTTTGGTTATGAAGGAATGAAGGATCCTCAATTCAAAGATTAGGCTTGATGTAGAAATCAATGTATTGAGGAGGAGAAATGTTTGAAAATATAAAAAAGGGAAAAATTTTGAAATTTGAAATTATTTGAAGCAAAAGAAGAAATAAGAAATACTCAAATTTAAATTATAATATTTATTGCTAATAATAAGGCCTTAATTTGGGAATTTATCTTGATATGGAAATATAAAAAGACCGAATTGAAGAAGGGGGATTGATTTTGAAATTGGGTCTAATTTTGGAATAGGGTCGTGAATAAGGGAAGAAAAGATCTTATTTGGAAATTAGTTGTGGTTTCCAAATTGGATCAAGGAAAATTTCAATAAGTCCAATGTTTGAAAGAAAGTAATGAACATTTAAATAAGTGTAAAAGATTGAACAAAAGAGTTTGAGGAGAGGAAAGAAATTTGAGGAGTTTATGGACATGAAAAAAGGACCAAATTTGAGAATCAAGTTTTATAAGGATATCAAATAATGGTATGATGGTAAAAGAAAATAAGGGTCCCAATTTGATAATTATGGATGAATTTCAAAAGAACATGAATAGGAGAAGCCCAATATCAATATAATGTTTGATATAAAAGAATTACAGCGAAGGAAATTGAATTTAAAGGGATGAAACAAAATCTCATTTTATGAATAAATAACAAGGAAATAAACAAATCAAAATTAATTAACTAAAACATGAAAGTTCGTATAACTTAACTATAAAGACAAATAATCAAGTTGCAAGGTGCGATAAACTAAGCTCAATATAAGTTAAAAAAATCTCTTTTAGGAAATAAATTAAAAGTTGGGGTCCCCAAATTTTTTGTATTACTTAGGGGGTTTTTCAAGCTCAACATGATGTTACAATAGTTTTTTTCTTGAATCAACTTGTCTGACTAAGTGCTTCATTTGCAAGCCAATCTCTTTCATTGCTTATAATATTCATGATGAATTTATCCATTAATGAAAATAGAATTTATTTTAATTAAATTTTATTTTGACTTCTATAAAAGTGAATCATGAAAATATTAAACTCATAGACGAGGAAACACCCTCATGACATCCAGTGTCCAAACTATTAAAATCAAAATAATAACAGTGAGAATATATATATCATAGATATATCTATCTATCTATATATATATCTGTGTTGTGTGTGTGTGTGTGTTGTGTTAGTGTGTAATATATATATTTATTTATATTATTATAATTATATATATTATATATATATTATTAATTCTATTAGTAATAATAAAATCAATCCAAAATATAACGAAATTCAATTCACAATAATAAAAAAATAAATTTGTATTAAAACAAAATTTATAAAGCCAAATTTCCGAGCAAATAACCGTGAATATGAAAATGTGATAGGGGTATTTGTCTTCTTGAAAATATGTTTGTATATGACATATACCAAAGAAATACCCATTTGCGGGGAACAACACAAAACAAAATTAAAATGAAAATAAAATGGAAGAAAGTTTAAAAATAAATAAATAAAATGAGGGAAAAAAATTGTAATGGTTGAAGGGATATGCAGGGGGCAGAAAAGGCATGTAGTTCATGAGGTTGGGTGAGTGGAAATAAATGAAGAGTTGCAAAATACTTTTATATGTGCATAGATACAGACCTACACATAGATATTTGAGGGATTCTAAATGGCTGACATGGTCTCCACGGGAGTCATAGACCTTTGAAGGATTCAATCCTTCACCCTATGGTAGCCATGACCTCCTCAAATCTAGAGGGTTTTCAACAAGAATAACATGGTTTTCAATGTTAGCATGCACTAGAGGGAATTAAAAGGGGTGTTGTTTAGTTTGGGTAATATTTTCACCTCGTTAGTGAGCAGTGCTTCTTTTATTGAAGCACTCCATTTCTAGGATTCAAATGTGCTAGTTCAAAGAAAATGAAATTTTCGTGCCATAAAGTACATTATATCTATGGTTTCCAAGTGGTTGCTTTTGTTGCACATCACGAGGTTCATAAACGCATCACAAGGTTTGAAAAATATGATGTGTGTTTAAGAAGAAGAATACTAGAGGAACAGGATGAGGTATGTCTTGATGCCACATGGATTGTTTTATTCTTCGCACAAAGTTATGAGGAGAACTAGTTATGGTCTTTTTGGGTGCAACTATTATTATTTATTTTAATAGATTCAAGCCACAGATTCACTCATTAATGATAAAATACTTGAAAGGAAAGACTTGCTATTTATATATTTGTTCATTCTTTATTTCAAATTCTATGCTTTCAAGGATTTTTTTGGGGGTTTTGGGGTTTTTTGAAGGAGGTCTTTTGGTGTGCATTTTGTAATTATTCTGATGGGGTGTTTGCGCAAAGAACCCTCCATGAGGGCTGCAGATTATGCAAAGAGCTTTGTGGAGAATGGGGCATCCTTTAATAACCAATATTTATCTATGGCGTCTCGGTGGTTGATAGCACTCACTGCCATTGGCCAGGTCATTGAGGGTAGGAATAGAAACAAGGGGAATTATAGGAATAAATTGAGAGGAAAATAGAACAATGGTGTTGATGCATCTCCATTGCTTTCAAACGAAGCCAAAAATGAAATACACTATGAAAACCCTCAATATCAATAGCATCATCCTTCTCATTCTTAGCATTGGCAGCCACAAAGGAAATTTGTTCCCAACACCAATTCTAATACCAGGCTTGGGAATCCCCGCAAGCACATCGAATGCAAGCAGGCTACTACAAGATGCCAACTTGACTTACTGTTCTTGGTGGTTAGATCAAAGGTTGGTTCCCGCATTTGGTTGATTATTTTGAGAATATTGATAAGGTCATTATGCTTGTTGTATCTCTTTTTATGTGATAACTAAGTAGAATGATTTACTTTTTATACAGCAGGATAAAATATTGAAGGAAAATATGCATGTTACAATACAAACCTACAAAATTAGAGGTTGATTTGAGATTTACTGTTTTTATGTCATGAATTCAATTAATCATAGCATGTTAACATAAATTACTCCAATTCGGTTCTATCCCTCGCCCATCTCATAGTGGCAATCAAAACAATGTGGATATAGATAGATTCATCAGGTCATTGTAAGGCCCTATAAATAAAAAAAAGGGTTTGTGGGTGGGGTGGCCTTTGGCTCTAATGTCCAGGAATGGTTTTGGCTAGAGGAGCGGTAGATTCATAATGTAGGGGAAGGGCAGTGGAAGAAAAGATGACCAAATATTTCTCTCTCCTAGCCTACTATATGGTATCACCAATTCTATGAAACATATCTTTTGACTGGTTGAATTACTTGATCTTTTAGTCCATGTACATGGACAAAAAAATTTCAAGAGTGAAGTAATCTTTGAAAATTACCACAATTTCAGTGAAGAGACCTACTTTAATGTGTGGGTAAAATTTTGTCAAAATTGGTAAAAAAATATATTCACTTGTACCTGCTACCGCCTTTACACTTTGTGTAGAACATGGTAAAATTGAGTCAACTTTACTTTTACTCGTCAAGTATTCCCATTAAATATTTTAAATTTATGTATTTTTACCCATTCTGCATGGATTAAAAATGTTTTGAGTATTTGATCATTATCTGAAAACCTGAATTAGCTTATCTTTCTTTGCTTTTCTCAATGTTATCAATGTTTCTAATAAGATCATTTGTTGCCTAGAGTAAACCTTAAAACAATAGTGATGACGAATTAAAGAAATTAAATTATCAGATGTTGACTAGAACTGCAAATGAGCAAGGATATTTCCAACCTTTGATCCATGCTCCACTTAATTGAAATTTTCATATAACTTTTAAGAAGAAGGACCAATTAAAGTTTTTATAATTTCCAGCCAAATTACTTCTATTTTTAATGAAGTACTGTGGGTGGCCTTTTAAGGTTTGTTGATTGTAAAAGTCCATGTCTAATACATTCATTTTTAACATTTTTCTATCTTTGCCTACCCTGTATAACTTTATAGATTGCATTGGATAAAGAAATGGACATAAAAGTACCTATCCCAAAGAAAACAAATTGGAAATGGAAGGAAATCAATTGATAGAACAAGAGTTGTTGGCCAACTATGGGCAAGGAATATGGGGCACACATGCATAGGAAATAGCAAGGAATTGAAGAAATGTTAGGAAATATGAAAGTAAATCACATGAAATGTTATAAATAATATTTTTTTATTATATATTTTTCATTTATACAAGGAAATATACAAGATGATGGTAGATAATTCATGGCCAAACTTTGCATCAAATATTGAATGTTAATTAAATAATAAAGTTGGAACCTATATCATGGTGTTATCTTATAAGGATAAAAGAATTCTTAATTTGATGATGATGTTAAGACATAACTAGCAAGTAACACCTAGTTTATTTTTACTAGGAAGTCTAAATCATGAGTGGATGGAAAAAACTCCTCCCAATCAAATTTAAATTCCAAGAATGAAAAAAGATCCCCCAAGTTTTAATCAAGATCTTATCAACACTCTTACTTGATTGAGTAGTTTGTTGAGATGAACTTTCTAACATTGGTACTATTTAATAAAAAGAGATAGAGATAGTTATATTAATGAAACATTATAAATTATAAAATGGGAGAGTCTAACCAGTCCCTTGTTGCTAACACAAACATCATGTGCGGCCTTGACATGATTGAAAGAATTGATAATTAGAAAGGATACAATTTTTCATTGTCAAGGACAATTTTTTCATGGTGGTCCTCAGCGAGCTTATGGTCATGTGATTAACGTATCTTAATTGATATATAGGACCTCATGCCATGCCATAAAAGCATGGATGTCCTAACCCTACATTAAATCTTTTGATTTCACACTAATATCCATTGAACTTAGTTACATCCATTTGTTCTCACAATGAACAATTCTTTTAGCTGAGTTGGTACACTTGCACATAAGTAATTAGGTAGTGGTTTTATTTGTGTAATGTCCACTGTTGTTTGTGAGTTTGTGTTCATATTTTTTACTTCACGAATTCAGCACCAAATTATACCTCGTAGCCTTCAATATTTAGGGGCAATCTTCAGGGAAATCTTATTAGATGTATAAATGCCAAGGCTTCCCAGCTGATCATAGCGATATTCAAGCTCATGTTTCATATTTTATAAGTTAAGTTAGCAAGAGGAAAATGTTGAAATCAAACACATTGTTCTGCCCTTGCCCTTCCAGGGTAGAGGCTATGAAGTACTTCCTAATTATCATCCTGCTAGTCATCATTCAAAACCTGGATAGAGCGGCAGGAAAACATTGACAGACAGCCAAGCGGGAAATATTCAAGGAAATCTTGGTACATGTATAAATGCCAAGGCTTCACATCTGATCTCAATAATATTCAAGCTAAGGTTTCATAGTTTATAAGATAAGTTAGTAGTAAGAAAATGTTGAACTCAAAGACATGGTTCTGCCCTTGCCCTTCATGAGGAGTGGCTGTGAAGTACTTCTTAATTGTCATCGTGCTAGTCATTATTCAGGACCTGGATATAGAAATGGGTAAGCACTGGTAGACAATAAGGAATTACAATTTCAATGTAACCATATAGAGTGCAAATCATTTATACTATGTTGGTGTTTATTGTGGCGTTTGGGTGTTTTCTTATATTAGCCTCACTATACATGCCTTGGGTTGCAAGTGAAGCTATGTAATGTGACATATCTTTAGGTGAGAACATTTTCACTAAGTATTTCCTGTATACTCTAGTGGAAATTGATATTGGTCTCTACTGACAATAGAGGAGAGCTTTGGAGACCTAGACATTGTGAAACCAGGTCTCTTCTTTTGTGTGAGGATTTAGGACTAGCTAGCTTTTATAGATGCTTAACAATTTGTCACTTTTTGCATGGATTATGCACAGGGACATAACATGGAATGATAATTTTGTATTGGGTGAAACATATAAAGAGCCCCATGCAGTTACATGTTTTTTTCTCTCTAAAAATCATTGTTGCAGACTTCTCATAGAAATCTTTGTGTGGCCAATGAGAGTCTTGGGGGATAGGGCGATGATCACAGTAGCTAGGTCTGCAAAACCACACAAGTTACAAACAATATCATATAAAAAACCAATTATACATTATATTGAGACCACTAGTAGTCTCTCTCTCTATCAATGAACTCAACTCTAAAATTACAGTAATACATGGTGATGGCAGTTAATTAGAAAGGAGACAGTTTTCATGGACAAGGAAGGATTTTTCATGCTGGTCCTAAACAAGCTTATGATTCTATGATTAACATATCTTAACTCATATATAGGACCTAGTGGCATGCTAGAAAAGCATGGATGTCCTAACCTTACATGAAATCTTTCAATTTCACACTAATCTCCATTGAAATTACTTACATTCATTCATTCCTACAGTGAAAAATTCTTTTAGCTGAGTTGGTACACCTAAAGAGAAGAAATTAGGCAATAGTTTTCTTTGTGAAATGTCCATGGTTGTTTGAGAGTGCATGTTCTTATTTTTTACTCCATCAACTCACCACAAACTTATACCTCATAACCTTCAATTTTCAGGGGCAATCTTCATGGCAATCTTGGTACATGTATAAATGCCAAGGCTTCCCATCTACTCACAACGATATTTAATATAAGGTTTTAGAGTTTATAAGTTAAGTTAGCAGGAGGAAAATGTTGAACTCAAAGACATTGTTCTGCCCTTGCCCTTCTCGGGTAACAGCTGTGAAGTACTTCTTAATTTTCATCCTGTTGATCATCATTTAGAACCTAGATATAGAAGCGAGAAAGCACTGGTAGACAACCGTGCATTACAAGTTCAATGTAACCATATAGTGTGAAAATAATTTATACTATGTTGGTGTTTACTGGGGCGTTTGGGTGTTTGATTATATTAAATTTACTATCCATGGATTTGGTTGCAGGTGAGGCTAGTTAATGTCACACATCTTTAGGTGAGAAAATTTTCACCAAGAATAACCTATATACTCTAGTGGAAATTGATCTTGGTCTCTACTGAAAACATAGGAGAGCTTTGGAGAACTGCTCATTGGGAAACGGGGTCTCTTCTTTTGTGTACTAAATAGTTGTAGATATCATGTATATTGTTTCTGCATGTAGGCATGGGATTCGACAACTGAGTTCTGGATGGGTGGATGGTCCTGGTTATATCATCCAATGTCCAACTCAAACTGGAATGAGTTACATTTATAACTTCACCATAACAAGACAGAGATGTACTCTATGATGGCACACACACATTTCTTGGTTAAGAGATAGTGTCCATGGTTCTGTCATTATATATCCTAAGCCATATGATCCCCACCCATTTCCTAAGCCATCCAAAGAAGTCCCCATTATTCTAGGTAAGTTCATATATCTTAATAAATTTTTTGGATAATCTGGACCTTGTAACAATGGCCAGAGAGCATACGAGATGGAGTTTAATAGTTTTACACAGACAACCTTGTAGGAGAATGGTGCAATGCAGATAGTAAAAAGGTTATTCAGCAAGCCCTCCAAACAAGAGGAGGTCCAAATGTGTCAGATGCCTAAACTATAAATGTATTTCTTGGACCACTGTACAACTGCTCCAATGGTAACGATAATTTTATTTTGCTAATTTATTTGTTTGATATATTGGCTACAAAAAGAGGATCTCACCCATTTATTAAACATGGCATGCTATGTAGATACATTTGTTCTAAATGTCAATCATGGGAAGACATATCTCATTTGAATCATCAGTTTTGCGCTCGATGATGAGCTCTTCCTTACCATTGCAAATGGAAAAATGACTATGGTTGAAGTAGATGTAGTTTATGTGAAGCCTTTCCAGATCGACACTCTTGTTATAACACCCGACCAAACCACCAATTTTTTATTCATTGCTAATGCTACTGTTAATGTTGGAGTTAACCAATTTTACATAGCATCTCACCCATCTGTTTTAGGTGGTGGAACATTTGATAACTCCACTATTGCAGTAATTGTGCGCTACAATGTTTCCAACTATAATACCTCTTCCATCGTTATGACGCCTAAACTTCATGCCTTTAATGAGAATTCCTTTGCATTTGACTTCAGTGAAAAACTGAGAAGCTTGGCTAACTCACAATTTCTTGCATTGGTTCCTTAAAGAATGGACAAGAAGTATTTCTTTACAGTTGGTCTAGGATTGAATCCTTGTCCAAAGGGGATGGGAAATGCCAGATGACGGGGAGCCAATGGACCAATATTAACTGTTGTTGGGTGCATATAAAGTGTCTTTTAGAACTCCTAATTGGCTCACATTAATTATCAACCTAGGTAAGTCTTTTTGTTTCAAGAGTGTACACAATATGTTCAAGTGATAGAAATCATTATATCTATAGAAAGTAATAACTTAAAATAATTTATTAAATTCAATACAACAGTAAACAGATCAAACCATAAAACTCAAGCTTATAACTTCAAGGAAAGTAACCTATCCAAGCATCAAAACTCAATCTTAATCAAAACCAAGACTGAATCTTAATCAAGAGATTATAATTGCAATTATATCAACCGAGTGCACCATAGCAATAACAGAGCTCTTTCAGCTGAATCTACACTACTGCATAGAAATAAGGCACCTGATCTACTCAGTAACACTCTGACGTTCAATTAAGAAGAAATGATTCTACAATTAAATCAATGCATGACATAAATAAATGAAATCAGTTGATAGAATTAAGAACTAATGAAATGAATACACGAAATCCACACCAATGAAAGTAAATCAATCGTAAAGCTATAAAATAGAATACTCAAACTTGCAGTAAAAGAAAAGTAAAAATATAACATAGGGAATGGCACTGAAATCCACCAGTGACCTGGCCCAAGCCGCCAACGATAACTACTTAACTACTTCAAAATATCACGAGTCAACAGAAACTCAAATTATATATTATTCATCAAATCCAAATGTCATTACAGTACAATGTCTTTTAGAATAATGCTCTGTATATTAAAATTACAACTGAAGTAAACTATGAAAAAGTTCTCTCTATATTATCGTCCATGTTACCCCCCACTCTGTGATCTCTCTTTTCATTTAAATACACAAAGAGCAAAGAGGAGCTACAACAAATCTGATTACAAAATGATTTCCATTAAAAATATAGATTTTACAAAACAAATTGATCAACAGGATCATATCTGAAATATCTTTCCATCAACATTCAATAGGAATAAGTCAAATTTGGTATTGCAACTAGAAGAATTTGGAAAATGGACGCAACAACAATTCTGATAAAATCATCTTCGAAGAACCTTTTGTTTCTCTTAATATAGGTTGGATTTTGGAAAATTGTTTAATGCAATGCTAGCTCGATCCGTTCTCGACAAAACCCATGTTTCAGATTTTCCAGATTCTCCTTCATTTGTCTGAAACATCCAACGCAAAACTGTCACTTCTTATTCCATCGAATTTCTGAGTTGGAATATTTAATTGTGAGTTGGAGATCAAATTTGCACTTTGGAAAAGGTCTTGGAGGCTAAAATCATGAGTGATGTTACAAAAAATCCATTAGCAAACCATCATTGGTAAAATCAAACATAATAATCATCAATTTATTTAAAACAAAGGAGAAGAAATAATATCTACCCATGAGATCATAAATAATTATAAATTGGAATTGTATGATAAATTATGATAAATGACATGATAAAGAATAATAGAAATGGGTGAAATAAGCGTTAAAGAGTAATAATAATAATGACAAACTAATGGCCGAACATACCACCAAACTGAATATATTTCATGTCCTTATGCAACCCAAAGCCTCTGTAATTGTTCATCCCAACTCATGAAATTGATGGAACAAATGACTTCTTCCTCAAATAATGAATATTCAATTTTAACAATGTTGATGAAGGAATAACAATTTTTCCATTGGCGTTCAACTATATATATATATATATATATATATATATATGAAGTTGCAACAAAATATGATATAAGTAACAAGAAACTTCATTAACCATTTTCTCAAAAACTACAAACCAGAACTTGTTGAAATTTTGCAAGTAGATTTCTACTATATTAATACTTCTCTAATACAAAAATCAGATCGTTTTGATGTAGGGATCATGAGATATAAGGAAAATGGATGTAGGTGACAGTGTGTGATATGTGAAATTTGACAAACTAACTTAACTTGAAATTTTCTGCGTTTTTGTATTTTAATGATATCTCTTTGTTATCCAAAAATCACAAGAATTCAGTTCATAGTTTTAAAGATATATGCCAATCAATTTCTGCACTGTATAAAAATGAAATTGTATGCATTAAATGTGAGAGAAAGTAGAAAACATTCATCACGTGTAGCAATTCCTCCCCCAACTGGAGAGTTAGCATGCCCTCATGCAATGCTAAAAAACAAATTGAGGTAGTTGCTACGATCCGTTGAAATCTATGGTGATGTAAAACAACATGGAATAAGGGAGGTGTTGAGAATGAATAAGAATATCAATGGATGATAAAGAATATTAATGGCATGGTCATAACAAATAAATAAATGAAAGGAACATTCCCCCAAACTGAAAGATTTTGTCTCTGAAAAATGGGAAGTGGTAAAGATGTGGAATGAATGATGATAAATAATTCTCAATGGATTTTGCATAAAATTCTCCCAAATTCGTAATAAATTAGAAAAGTATGTTATTTTACCTCAAATTTCACCTCCGAAAAGAAATGTGGAATGACATGTATGGAACGACATTTGTTGAAGCTGATGTAAGCTAAGCTGATGTTGAAAGTGATGTAAAAGGTGGAATTCAGGCAAGCACATCTTGTCTAAACAATTATTCACGTTCACGAGTTTCTCGAGCCTCTCCTGTTAGCTGCAATAATGTGGACTAGTTGTGAATAGATTCCCCTGCCATACTTGTTGTTCTCCTATAAACAAATCACTATTTTGCATGCAAATTTCTTGAATCCACAATTTTAGTTTTGAACAGCAACAGATAAGTCGTATGTAAAAAATCCAAATAGAAGAAACTTTTTTATGAATGCAATACTAATATTTTTGCAAATCAACAAGTTATTATAGAGTGCAGTAATTATATCAAATGTTATCCGATAATTCATACCTTCCCCCTCCAATTGGAAAAGGGTGTTCATGACCATAAAGCATAGGAAAAGTGTTGTTCTGATGGCAAGGCAAGGGAATGAATAGTACGACAGTAGATGAAGCTGAGTACACATATCAATGATAGGACATCAAGAGGTATGGTTATAATGAGTGCAGATTGTGTAAAGATAGTTATAAATAAGAGATAGGATGCTTTGGGTTGATGAGAAGTTATGCTTATCTGATGGTATTCTAGCCGAAAATGATGCAATTGATTGAAAAAAAAATTCTCATGCATAAAGATTCAAAACAGGGAAGAATTAAGGAAATCAGTTCTCCTCTAAAAAGAGAGAAGAAGAAGAGAGTACTATAGTAATAATTGATGATAAGATATAACTTCAATACCATAAGTAGAGCCTCTGCTGCTAGCAGGCATCCATAGCCTTGACATGGTTGATTTTTAACCCATATGAGCTAGGATCCTCAATTTGTAAATGGAGAGTTCCAGTGTTGTTCCATAGAAGAGATCAGTGTGCTGGCGTGGTAACTAGATAACTACACTGCCATTCACTGGGGTGTATCAAAAGTGATTAGGTCAGCTCGTGATGAGACCTCTTGTTCTGAGGATATTTTGGTTATCCAATGGATCATAACCCTGGTGTGGTGGCCATAGTGTGAATGTCACTTCGCTACATCCTTATGAACATTGTAGGTTGGCTCTTAATGAGACACCTTATCCTCTATCTATAGGAAAAATTTTGTTGTTATTACATATTTTTATGATAAATAGAGGGAGGCTCAGTACTCCTTAAGAGTAGGGATGGTTGAAGAAGTTGAACATGTCAATAGTAAAAAGCTATACCCATAATCTCATTTATTACAGATAGAGAAGACTATAACCAGGAAGGGTGGAACCACCATGTTATTAAGATGATCAATTAGTATCATGTACAACAGAAAATGATGCAGTAAAGTAGTATATAAATAATTGTGTCCATTTTCTTAAAAATAATATCTCATCCAGAAGTTGTCCTGTTAAAAATCATAACATTAAGGGTATTCACCTGCCTCAATAAACTCGATAATTATTGTCCTTATAAAAGTATTGTACTTCATGCCACGAAAGGGAATGAGAAAAATGGAGTTGAGATGAGCTAGGAATAATCCCACAAGAGGAAGGAAGTTCTATTCACAAAACAAAAAACTTCAAAAGAAGCAAAAATGTTGTTTCAAAGATGGAACAACAGCTGTTCAAAAGTGGGAACACCGAGACACGCTAAGAGAAAAAGGTGTTGTTCAAAAGTTTGAATAGTAAACAACAAAAAGTGTTGTTGCAAAGTTGGAACAGTAAACACACAAAAAGTGATTTTCCAACGTTGGAACAACAAAAACACAGAAAAGTGTTGTTCCCAAAAAGGAACAACAAAAACGTAGAAAAGTGTTGTTCCCAAAAGGGAACAACAAAAGCACAGAAAAGTGTTGTTCCCAAAGGGGAACAAAAAAATCACACAAAGGTGCTATTCCCAAAAGGAAATAGAAAAAACGTAGAAAAGTGTCATTCCCAAGAGGGAATAGCAAAAACATAAAAAGTGTTCTTCCAAAGAGGGAACAAAAAAAACTCAAAAAAGTGTTGTTCCCAAGAGAGAATAGCAAAAAATCCAAAAGTGCTATCCCCAAGAAGGAACAACAAAAACTCAAAAAGGTGTTGTCCCCAAGAGGGAGCAACAAAAACTCTCAAAAAGTGTTGTTTCCTAGAGGGAACAACAAAAAACTCAAAAGGTGTTGTCTGCAAGAGGGAACAACAAAAACTCAAAAAAGTGTTGTTCCATAAAGGGAACAACAAAAACTCTCAAAACTATTATTTCGTAAAGGGAACAACAAAAAACTGAAAAAGTGTTGTCCCCAAGAGGGAACAACAAAAAACTCAAAAATTGTTGTTCCCAAGAGAGAACAACAAAAATCTCAAAAAAGTGTTGTTCCCAAGATGGAATAGAAAAAAACTCAAAGAAGTGTTGTCCCCAAGAGGGAATAGCAAAAAACATTCAAAAAATGTTGTCCCAAAGTGGGAACAACAAAAAACTCAAAAAAGTGTTGTCCTGAAGAGAGAACAACAAAAACTCAAAGAAAGTGTTGTCCCCTAGAGGGAATACCAAAACACTCAAAAAGTGTTGTTCCCCAAAAACTCTAAAAGATATTGTTCCCAAGAGGGAACAACAAAAACTAAAAAAAAATGTTGTTCCCAAGGCAGAACAACAAAAATCCAACAAAAGTAATATCCCCAAGAGGGAACAACAAAAACTCAAACACTATAGTCCCCAAGAGGGAACAACAAAAACTCAAAAAAAGTGTTGTCCCCAAAAGGGAACAACAAAAATGCAAAAAAAAAGGTGTTGTTCCAAATATGGAACAACAAAAACACAAAAAGTGTTGTTCCCAAGAGGGAACAACAAAAACAGAAAAAAAAGTGTTGTTCCCAAGAGGGAACAACAAAAATGCAACAAAGTGTTGTTCCCAAGATGGCACAACAAACAAATAGAGAAAAAACACATAAAAGTAATCATATTTACAACAACAAAAAAACAGATTAAAAAAAACATATAAAATCAATCATATATACAGTTTTTACAAAAAGAAATAACTTTTTACAAAAATGAAGCTACCGAAGGATTATCTTCTACAACTAAAACTTGCATGGTGGGGTCCTCATTGTTCAATCGAAAATAGAATGGAAACTACAATTTGAAGGAAGCAACACCTGAAACATAAAAACATAAGAGAAATCAGAAAAGAAACAACACCTTATCTTAAAAAATAGTATATAAATAAATTAATTATGTTATAGCAACTATGATGTTATTTCCTAAGGGAATATCAATCTGTCAATGGAAAGAATTGATTTCTTGGAAAAATGTCTTGGCAGTAGTGACATGAATATTCAAATGGAAATCAATTCATTATTTCTTCTTTTATGAATCCATTAGATAATGATTGGATGAAATGTCCTTGTCTCATTAAAATTCATTTCAAGAATCGCTCATCCATAAATTGACAATACTTATTCTCCTAAGATCTACAAAAAATGAATGTCTACCTACAATAAAACATTAAATCATGGAGAAAGAGACGTGATTGGGCTCCCCTAATCCAAGAATTATGCAAAACAATTAACAATTAGTTACTCTATAAAAAAAATCGTAGGAAACAAAATAAAAAAGTAAAATTAATTTACTACCTGCGGGAGAGTAGTGGCCAGTGATGCTAACCTGCAGTGTTTTAATCATAACTTTTTTGTTTTGCATCCAATGTGAGTGATTAAAAAGCCAAATGAGACCTAATTCAAATATTTATTACCAATAGAAACAGGCTTTAAAAAATTCAATGATATGATATGTCAATTTTACTTAGAACAATCTGCATAACAGAGTTATTTTCGATTACCCATCTTAGACCAACAATGGATATCTTAAGCATAATTTTTTTGTTTGATGCTATATTGAGCTGATTAAAATTGGAAATGAAATTAGATTCATCTATTTATCTCAAATAGCAACATGTTTTGAGAAAAAAAATTTGATGGGTTAAATACGCAAGTAAACAGCTAGAAAAACAGAGTTTTAAGAGTGCTGATTTACGATAGACAATCATTTTTTGTTCATAACTTTCTCATACAATATCGAAAATTAGTGATTCAAAATTCATTGTAAACTAGATTCATTGGGGAATATACGATACAAACATGTTTTCAAAATATAGTCATTTAGGCCTCCAAAAGCTTATTGTCCCAACTTTGTCCCTTAGATGCTTGCTAGACACCCTGTCAATGTTTTGGTTATAATTTTTTCATTTCAAATCAAAATTGAGTGATTCAAATTGGGTTGGAAAGTAGAAATTAATGGATACTTAGTATAGAAAAATGTTTTAAAAATATAGTCATTTGGGCCTCCAAAATTGGATTGTCCCGACTGTGTTTTTAGAAATTTCATCAAGCCCACAAGCCAAAAAATATGATACTCAAGCATTTTTCCAAATCGGTGATAAAAATGAATATGAGTGTTTGTAAAAATATTATTTAAATTATAATTCATCTACATTAAGAAATAAATTAAAACATTTATCACCGATGTTGATTTCCACAGCGTGTTGCAACAAAAAAAACTATTTTTAGATAAAAACAAAATGTATTTATTTATGTCCTTATTTATTTTATTTTTTTACACTAAACTACTATGATTTGAAAAATGAATATGATTATGTATAAGAGTACTTCCAGTGGAGCCATTTTATAAATAAGGCTTCAAGTATGTACATACCCAAATTTGAAAAATGCATGTCAATAAACATTAGGGTATGAGAAGCCAACTTCCCTTGAAAAGATAGTGTCAAAAATTGTTGAAGTATGGAGTGAGACTGTAAAAAAATGATGGAGTGAAACAAATATTCAATATATCCCTTTCATTCCTGATTCCCCATAACCTCCATATCATGAATATCTTGAGTTTTTAAAACGGCTTGTTGATGCAGGCTAGAAGAGACCTCATTTTCTTTCATAACTTCTACAATTTTTGGATTTAAATCATTCCCAATCTAAATATAAGTCTTCTGCAATGGTGCATGTTAGATAGAATGGGTGGGAAGGGTAGGTAAATTTTGCAGTTCAACACTGTAAGTATGTTGTATTGGTTTATTATGATGAGGGTGTGGAATGAGTTGAGCAAGAAATTGTGTAGGGCATGGAGCGTTTTGATGATGTGGTTGATTGGGTTGTGTGGATGATTTTTATGGGAAAACAAGATGTTGTGGAAGACTTGGCGAAGAATATGGATGATTTGTTTGTGCTACCCGATGAGGGAGAGTATTCATGTAATCATAAAATGAACCATGCCAAACTTGTAGACAAGATTGGTGGGGGTTATATTGATAATGACATGGTTGCCCTAACACATGAGTATTCCATAATGGATTATGTAAGTAAGAAAATGGAGAGGAAGTGTTTTGAACCATTCAAGTCGACCATGATTTCCATGGTTTTGACCTTGCTGTAGCTTCCCCATCTCTTTTATATGATGCTTCCATCCTAGATAATAAAGAACAACTATCTTTCGGATGCTCCTTTTGGCAATAAGGGAAAAATACTTCTTCAATTTCTTGATTTTTCTGAACCTGCAAAACATTCAATTGTGAATTTAGAGAGCTATTAAAATAAATTTTGAAATGCTCAAATAAATGATTGATTTCAACCCCTATATCTCTTATTCTTGTAGTAGATTTGGAAAAGAAAGAAGAAACTTCTCTAGAATTCTTACCAGCCTTAAAGATTCATCTTGACTACCTTATGCATAATTCACAAACATCATCATATGATAACTGAAAAACATCACCTTTTCCTATCAGATTTCAAAATTACTCCACATAGTCCTCCAAGATTTCATCTTTCCCTTGTATCATATTGAAAATATCTTCACTGACCTTGGAATAGTCTTCATACTTCTTCAAGAATACATTCTTCATGTCCTCCCATGTTTGGATGCAATTGCCTCCAAGGCTCATGAACCATCGGAGAGGTGCTCCTTTTAGAGTAAGAGGAAACACATTCAACCTTTGATCATTAGCACAATAATCATATCCTCTACAAAGTACTTCAAACTCAAATAAAAATGTATTTGGGTCTTCATTTTCCAAACCAAGAAAATTTGGTAGAGAAGGTGGGGGAATTATGTGCATTTGTGTCACTCCTCCTAGATTTTTGATAGGGAATTCAAAAGTAGAAATGTGAGCCATTTCTTACCATAATATAGGATGTTCTTCATGTGTCTCTTTGAGGCTCCTCCTTCAAATGTTCCTGTCAATTAGTTAGTGAAATCGGTGGTGCTTACATGACCACTTAAGTGAAATCGTGAGATTTGTTTTTCAAAATTTGTACTTTTTTTTGTTTTTTTTCTTAGTCATTCACACAGAAATTCAAACATTTATTTCTACTTTAATTCCTAGGCAAGTTTTCTAAAAAACTGGCACAAGAGAAAGCACTATACTTACTCGTACGCAACTTCTTACCTTTCATTTTTAATACCCACTTCTTTCGCAACAAACAAACATCAAACTCTTATTTCTACGTCAATTCCTACGCAATTACGCTAAAAATCAGGCGAGGGAGCAAGCACTTAACTTACTTGTACACAGGTTCTTACCTTCCATTTTTAATACCCAATTCTTTCCCAGCAACAAATATCAAACATACATCACTTCTGCGAAATAGCAACACTCTCCATGGCAACGACACCAAAATTTTGGGTGCATATAACGTGTCTTTAAGAACTCCTAATTGCCTCACATTAATTATCAACCTAGGTAAGTCTTTTTTCTTCAAGAGTGTACACAATATGTGCAAGTGATGGAAATCGTTATATCTATAGAGAGTCATACCTTAAGATCATTTATTAAATTAAATATAAGAGCAAACAAATCAAACCATAAATCTCAAGCTTATAAATTCAAAGAAAGTAACCTATATAAGCATTAAAACTCAATCTTAATCAAAACCAAGACTCAATCTTAATCAAGAGGTTATAATTGCAATTACATCAACCAAGTGCATCATAGAATAACATAGCTCTTTCAGCTAAATCTGAACTACTGCATAGAAATAAAGCACCTGATCTAATCAATAACACTCTAGCTTTCAATTAACAAGAAATGATTCTACAACTAAATCAATTCATGACATAAATAAATGAAAGCAATAGACAGAATTAATGACTAATGAAATGAATACATGAAATCCACACCGATGAAAGTAAATCAATCGTAAAGCTATAAAATAGAATAATCAAACTTGCAGTAAAAGAAAAGTAAAAATATAACACAGGGAATAACAGCGAAATCCACCAATGACAGGGCCCAAGCCGCCAGTGAATACTACTTAGCTACTTTAGAATACCGCGAGGGAACAATAACTAAAATTATATATTGTTCATCAAATCCAAATGCCATTACAACACAATGTCTTTTAGAATAACGCTCGGTCTATTAAAATTACAGCTGAAGTAAACGGTTAGAAAGTTCTCTCTATATTATCCTCCATGTTACATCCCTCTCTGTGATCTCTGTTTTCATTTAAATACACAAAGAGCAAAGAGGACTTACAACAAATCTGATTACAAACTTTGGCTCTATGACACAGGTGTTATCCTTGATGGCAACTCACACAAATGATAGATCACACTTAAGGCTCACAGAATGAAGGAAGAGGTATACACAGGTTACCCATTGACCAAGTTGTGTGTACACACACGTTCATAGAACAAAAGGCACATATAGCGTACACACGCACTTTCACGGAAGGAAAAGTGCATGCATGTTGGAAATCTTAGTTTTGGTCTGTGGTATTTGGTCTATGATATTTTGATCCATGGTATTGGTCCAAGGTATCTTGTCCGAAGTGTTGACCCCAGGTATTTGGTCCAAGGTATTGATTCTAAGTGGTTTTGGACCATGGTATTCAGTAAGGCCTAAGACTATAAAAGGAGGAGAAGATCATTAGGCAAAGGCACTCATGAATTGAATATCTAATGAAAAGCGAGATCTAGAATAAAGGTTATTGGGTTATGGTGCACAGCTGGATCTGAATTAAGAATGAACATGAGTGCTTGATGAAGGATAAGTTCTATTGATGGGTCAAGATCATAAGGCTTGAAGAGAAGTATCTTTGTGTGGTTTTGATCTTTTATCTGAATAACTAGCACATGTTCCAATCTCTAAATATGATGATCTGGGTATAACTAATGTCAAGAATTGTTGTAAAGTTTAAATCATCATTTACAGATATGTACGCAGGTTCACTTTAGTAGAGGTGTGTATACACGTTGGTTCTGCATATCAAAACACCGTATATGTAGGTTCGCCTTGAGCAGATGGCGTATGTACGTAGGTTTGATACATTGAAGTAGTGTATACCTCATAAAATATGCTTTAGCTACTGCTGTTTGTTGTCGCAGTGTTCTGGGTTCTGGCTTGTGTTCTAGTTTCTGTTATTATATTCTGGTTACAACATTCTGAGAAGTGATTGATTGATTTTGTTTTGGTTGGTGCAAAGGAGATTGGTTGATGCAAATAAATTTGATGTTTGATTGATGTGATTGATGGATCTAGTCTGAAAATTTATGAAACGTGGTCCCTAAAAGAAAAGAGAATGTTGTAGCCTTCTATAGACCTGTAGCTACGTACTAGTAAACACATTATCTTGTACAAGAGCTAGGGGGTCATAGCTCCCTTCTAGGAGAGGGTAGAGAATGAGAGAAGGTTGTAGCCTTCTGCAGGTAGAAGCTTGCGTACTAGTATAAGACTACACCAGTACAAAAATTGTAATAATAAGTTTCTTATTAAAAGAAGATAGAGATGATTGTAGTAGGTGGTTTTCACCCACATTGGGTTTCCACCTTATATCTTGTGTTCATGTGTGTCTGGTTGTCTGTTCTATTTTATTGCACGTGGTTACTATTTATATGGTTTTGATGCACTGATTAAAGGTCAACATATGAAAAATTAACTAAATCATAAGTTTGCAAGATATAAACTGGTTACCTTTATAAAAGTTGCGTATACATGCAAGCTCCATTAACTGAAGTAGCATATATGAATCTGAGTATGGAAATGAAATATTATTGACTTGCTAATACTGATTCACCCCCCCTCTTAGTATTATTTCCAACAATTGGGATCAGAGCAAGTCCTTCAGAAGAATCTTGATCCCTTGAAGGAAGATCTATCATCATGAGTAACTAAGAAAGAGAGGGATCCATTAGACCACCAATATTTTATGGGAGCAACTTCATTTATTGGATGGTAAGAACCACAACCAATCTTCAATCTCTTGACATAGATGTTTGGGAAATCGTGGAAGGAGGATATACATTTCCATCAGCAATTCCTACAGATACAGCAAGTAAAAAGCAATATGAAACCAATGCCAGGGTTGTCATACATTATTGGGGAGTCTGTCACAATCAAAATTTGTCAAGGTTATGCAGCTCAAAACCACCAAAGAAATATGGGAGAAGATTGTTCTAAGCTATGAAGGAGACAAATAGGTAAAACGTGCAAAACTACAATCTCTCAGAATTCAATATGAAACTCTCAAAATGCACAATGATGAAATTATAGCTAATTACTTCCTATGTATAGATGAGATTGTTAGTTGCGTGAAGAACTTCGGTGAAGAGATAAAATAATTTAATTTAGTTGAAAAGGTTTTAAGATCCTTGTCGACTCAGTTTGAATCAAAATTTTCTGCCATAGAAGAAAAGCAGGATCTTCAGAGTATTACTATGACACAGTTGCATGGAATCTTAACTGCTTTCAAAATGAGAAAAGGAGGTCCATCAGATATGAGAGAAGCTGCATTTAAAGCTTTAGGAAGAGATGATCTCAATGAATCAAGACATATTTCAGAAGGAGAGGAAGAAGCAAACTTTGTCAAGAACCTTCAACAGGGTTCTCAAAGATTCAAAGGTAAACTACTTTTCAAATGTTTTGCTTGTGGAAGAGTCTGCCATTATGCGGCCAAATGTCCTCATAAATTAAAGCTTGATAAAGGTAAGGAAAAAAAAAATGGCATAGAAAACAGAATATAAGTAAGAAGAGCTACTATATGAATGAAGATAGCGATGGTTTATCAAATAGTGATGAATATGAAAATAGTAATGACTATAGACTTCTTATGGCTTTTGAAGATGATGATTTCTTGGATTATTTAGATGAAGATGACCTTTATGAAGAAATTTATAAAATCAAAATATTTTTATAAGAAAAGAATATGATTGTAGATACTCTGACATTCTAGCTTGCTGAAAGAGAAAAACACAATGAAAAACTAGAATGTGAAACTGTGGGTCTAAGAAAAGATATTGAGAAAACAAGAGCTCTCAATCTCAGATTTGCTAAAGGATTAGAAAATTTAGATGAAATTATCAAAGTGCAGTGCTCTCCTCTGATAAAGACAGGTGTTGGATATACTGAAGAAGCATCTCAAGCACTGAAGCCATCAACCTCCACTAAAAGCTACCTTGATGCAACAAGGAGAAGTGAATAGTTTGACAATCGTCAGCAAAGGCATAAAGTAGATCACCAAGTAAATCAGGTTTAATCTACTTCAAGGTTGAATAGAAGTTACAACCAACCTCAGGTAAATCATACTCAATTTGCTTCAAGAATGAATGTCAATGGAAACTACAATCACTAGGTCAGTAGATTCGATAATCACAGTAACTTCTTTAATGGCCAATGTTTTTCATGACATCACTTTGGACACAAATCTTCTCAATGTGTTTCCTACAAGGCCATCATGGCTAGAGAAGCACAAAATCAAGGGAATGTGATAAGGATCATGAAAAGGACCTACAATAACTTTTCGTTTCTTGAAAATGAAATAGAATTCTCTATCTGTAATAACTTCGGTCATGAAGATTCTGAATGCAAGAGTAAATTTTGGGAAACATCTCAGAAGGAGAAAACTTCATTGAGTCCAAAAATATGGTAGAAGAAATAACGAAAAACATAAAGATGTGGTATAGCTTTGTATGTAGAAGGACAAGAAAATCAATGGTACATCGATAGTGTATGCTTGAAACACATGACAGGTGATAAAGAAAAACTTCAGTCATACAATGCCTTAGAAAATGAAAAGAAGGTCTCATTTGGAAACAACACTCCTACCATCATAAAAGTTAAAGGTTCTGTTCTCTTAAAGAAAAAGGTTAAAGCGGGGAATGTTATGTATGTTGATTGTCTAAATCATAACCTATTGAGTGTGAGTCAAATATGTGATCAAGGAAATGAAGTAGTATTTCGATCAAATGGATGTGTTGTTCGTGACCTTGATGCAAGAGAAATCATGATCAAAGGAATAAGAACTCCAAACAACTTATACATACCCAAGGGAGGACAACAACAATGCTATGTAAGAAAAAATGATGAACATTGACTATGGCACAGAAGATTGGGGCATCTAAGCTTCCCACAAATAAGAAAAACATGCAAACTCCAGGATGTTCTTCATCTTCCTAATATCAACATTCTAGAAAATACAATATGCAAATCATGTCAATTTGGTAAGAAAACTAGAGGACATTTCAATGAGAAGGAAGGATCAGCTAGTAATCCTCTTGAACTTGTTCATATTGATTTATGTGGTCCATTAAAGAAAAATTCACCTCATGGAGAAGAATACTTTATATTGTTCGTTGACGATTTTTCCAGAATATGTTGGAAAGGACTTCTAAAGCATAAAGATGAAGAATTTGAAAAGTTCAAAGCCTTCAAAGCTTTGGTTGAAAATGAATCAGACTGCAAAATCAAATGCCTGAGATCTGATCGAGGAGGGGGATTTACCTCAGATGAATTCTTTGACTTTTGTGAAGAACATGGAATAAAAAAATATTCTCCATCGCAAGGACTCCTCAGCAAATTGGAGTGGTAGAAAGGATGAATAGAGCTGTTCAACAAATGGCTCATGCCATGCAAGATGAGTTTGGAACTCCTGCAACCTTCTGGTGTGAAGCTGCATTTGCTGTCATCACTATCCTCAACAAAGAAAATGTTCAGGTAAACAGCACTCAAACTCCACATGAACTTTGGTATGGTAAGACTCCTACTATAAAATACTTCAAAGTTTTTGGAAACAAATGTTACATCAAAAGGACTGATCAAAAACTTGGAAAGTTTGAACCTAGAGAAAATGAAGGCATTCTCCTTGGTTACTCTTCCTGAAGTAAAGGATATAAGTATTATAATAAAGGACATGGGAAAATTATTGAAAGTATTGATGTTGTGGTTGATGAAGCAGGGAAAAATCCAAAGTAGGTAAAAATAGAAGAATGTGAAGAAGATGAGGATTATCCGTCCACATCAAATCAGACAAATTTTGAAGAAGACACCAATGAAGCACCAGAAGAATAGATAATGGTAGAAGAAAAGAATCCATCCAGGTATGTTTAGAAAAATCATCCAAAGACTCAAACTTTGGGACAGAAAGAGGTAGGTGTGCAGAGAAGAAGAACTATTACAGAAGCTTCAAGCTATCTAGCATTCGTTTCCTCCATCAAACCTCAAAATGTAAGGGAAGCATGTAAAGATGAATGTTGGGTCAAGGCCATGAATGAAGAACTTGAGAAAATTGAAAAGAATAATACTTGGGAACTAGTTCCTAGACAACATGAGAAGAATATCATAGGAACCAAATGGATATTTCAAAACAAGCGAAATGAAAATGGTGAAGCTATCATAAAGAAGGCTAGACTTGTTTGTAAAGGATATGCTCAACACCAAGGTATAGATTTTGAAGAAAATTTTGCACCTATTGCTAGACTTGAAGCCATAAGAATGTTCCTTTCTCTTTCTAGCTTTCAGAAATTCAAAGTATACCAAATGGATGTAAAATCTACCTTTCTTAATGGAGACATAGAAGAAGAAGCATATATTGACCAACGAGATGGATTCATCCTTGGAAATGATACAAAACTTGTATGCCGACTCAGAAATACTCTCTATGGTCTAAAACAAGCTCCAAGGGCCTGGTATTACCATCTTGACAAATACCTCCATCAACAAGGCTTTTAAAAAGTATTAGCTAATAAAAATCTATATACAAAGATTGATCATGATAAATTACTAATACTTGTAGTGTATGTTGATGATATCATTTTTGGTAGCAATGAAGAAGTCATGAGTCAAAACTTTGCTTTGGTAATGCAGCAAGAGTTTGAAATGTCCCTGCTTGGTGAGCTCAAATATTTTCTTGGCCTACAAGTTCAACAAAATAAAGATGGTATTTTCCTATCACAAACCAAGTGTCTCAAGCAGATCTTAAAAAATATGGCATAAAATATTCTAAACTAGTATTTACCCCCATGGTAACAGGATGCAGTCTCAACTCAAATGATGAATCAACAGTAGTACATCAACCAACCTACAAATCCATGATTGAAAATTTGCTTTATCTAATAGGCACCCAACCAGACAACATGCATGCAGTGGGAATAGTTGGAAGATTCCAAGCAAATCCAAAGTAATCACACCTTCAGGCAGTCAAAAGGATCTTCAAATATCTTCAAGGAACTCAGAATTTTGGTTTATGGTATCCTAGGGATACAGATCCTACACTTCATGCATATACAGATGCAGATTGGGTAGGAAGCATGGATGATAGAAAAAGAACTAGTGGTGGTGCATTCTATTGGTTCCAGATTAGTGTGTTGGTTCAATAAGAAATAAAGTTTAATTGCATTATCTACAACTCAAGTAGAATATGTGGCTGCTGCATCATGTTGCACAAAACTCCTTTGGATGATGCAAACATTGCATGACATTCAGATCACATGTACTGCACCCATCTCCATTCTATGTGATAATACAAGTGCAATCAATATTTCAAAGAATCCAGTCATGCATTCCAAGACGAAGCACATACCCATCAAATATCACTTTCTACGTGAAAAGGTGCTTTAACAAAAGGTCAAATTATAGTATGTTCCCTTGAAAGAATAGGTTGTTGATGTATTCACCAAACCACTTCCCAGAGATACATTTGAATATCTCACACAGAAGCTGGGAGTAGTTGATGCATCATATTGCTGTTAAAACTTATCTATTTCAGAGAAAAGTGGTTGTACTCGAGTTTGATGAAGCGTATCCATGTACATATGCTGGTTGTTGTGGATACAGTCACGTATATGTTGCTTTGAAGAAAAAAAAAGGATGAAAGGTGTATGATATGATCTGACAGTGATCATCTGGCACAAGTTCAGGGGGACCATATACTTATAGTAATCCATTGTTGGCACTATCTTAGAAGATCTTGGTACAAATTCATAGTTGTTTTTGATTAAGGGGGAATAGGTTCAAGGGGAGATCATGGTTGCTAGTCTTGATGGTGTTTGATAGATGCGACTGATGATAGTTGTTGATAACTATCATAGTCTTGTTTTAGATATTTGGTCTCTATGTCATGTATATCTTCTATTGTCAAGGTCATAAAACGACCTATTTTGTTTCCCCAATATGCAAGGGATGGATGATGTAATGTTCTAACATGTATAATCATTTGGTATATCCCCACTTGGTTGGGAGATGGATGTATCTATGAGTCATTAGTGATAGGAATGTCATTTATGATGTATGTATAGAGTCATCTTCTTTCAGAACTTGCTTATATTTTGGGCGAGCATGGAAAACATACTTTAGCATATCAGAGAAGTCCACATGTACTCAGGGGGAGCATAACCCTTTGCCCTTGATGACAAAGGGGGAGATTGTTGGCACTATGATATAGATTTGTCTCTATGACACTGGTGTTATCCTTGATGGCAACTCACAGAAATGAAAGATCACAATTCAGGCTCATAGAAGGAATGATGAAAAGTATACACAGGTTCCCCATTGACCAAGCCATGTGTACATGCGAGTTCACAGACCAAAAGGTGTGTATAGCGTACAGATGCACTTTAATGGAAGGAAATGCATGTACATGTTGGAAAACTTAGTTTTGGTCCATGGTATTTGGTCCATGGTATTTTGATCCATGGTATTGGTCCAAGGTATCTTGGCCAAGGTGTTGAGCCCAGTTATTTGGTCTAAGTTATTGATTCTAAGTGCTTTTGGACCATGGTATTGAGTAATTCCTAAGACTATAAAAGGAAGAGAAGATCGTTAGGCAAAGGCGCTCATGAATTGAATATCTAATGAAGAGAAAGATCTAGAATATAGGTTATTGGGTTATGGTGCATAGCTGGATCTGAATCAAGGATGAACTTCAGTGCTTGATGAAGGATAAGTTCTATTGATGGGTCAAGATCTTAAGGCTTGAAGAGAAGTATCTTTTTTGTGGTTTTGATCTTTTATCTAAATAATTGGTGCATGTTGTAATCTGTAAATATGATGATCTCGGTATAACTGATGTCTAGAATTGTTGTAAAGTTTAATTCATCGTTTACAGATTTGTACGTAGGTTCACTTTAGCAGAGGCACATATACAAGCTGGTTTCTCATATCAAATTAGCGTATACACAGGTTTGCCTTGAGTGGACAGCATATGTATGCAGGTTCGACACATTGAAGTAGCGTATACTTCATAAGATATGCTTTAGCTACTTCTGTTTTTTGTTGCAGTGTTCTTGGTTTTGGCTTGGGTTATGGTTACTGTTATTATATTCTCGATACAACATTCTGAGAAGTGATTGATTGATTCAGTTTTGGTTGGTGCAAAGGAGATTGTTTGATGCAGATAAATTTCATGTTTGATTGATGTTATTGATGGATCTAGTCTAAAAATTTACGAAACATGGTCCCTGAAAGAAAAGAGAAGGTTGTAGTCTTCTGTAGGCCTACACCTACATACTGGTAAACAGATCAGCGAGTACAAGAGCTAGCGAGTTGTAGCTCCCTTCCTGGAGATGTTGGAGAATGAGAGAAGGTTGTAGCCTTCTGCAGGTAGAAGCCTGCGTACTAGTATAAGACTACACTAATACAAAATTTGTAAAAATAAGTTTCTTATTAAAAGAAGATAAAGACGATTGCAGTGGGTGGTTTTCACCCGGATTGGTTTTCCACCTTATATTTTATGTTCACGTGTGTGTGATTGTCTGTTCTGTTTTACTGCACCTGGTAACTGTTTATATCATTCTGATGCACTGGTTAAAGGTCAACATATGAAAAATTAACTGAATCATAAGTCTGCAGGATTTACGCTGGTTACCTTAATAAAAGTTGCGTATACATGAAATTTCCATTAACTGAAGTAGCGTATATTAATCTGAGTATGGAAATGAAATATTATTGGCTTGATAATACTGATTCACCCCCCCTCTCAATATTATTTCCAACACATAGGGAATGGTAGTGAAATCCACCAATGACCGGACCCAAGCCACCACCGAATACTGCTTAACTACGTTACAATATCGCTTGTGAACAACAACTCGAATTATATATTATTCATCAAATACAAATGTCATTACAGCATAATGTCTTTTAGAATAATGCTATGTATATTAAAATTACAACTGAAGTAAACGGTGAAAATGTTCTCTCTATATTTTCCTCCATCTTACCCCCCTCTCTGTGATCTCTGCTTTCATTTAAATACACAAAGAGGAAAGAGGAGTTACAACAAATCTGATTACAAAATTATTTTCATTTTAAATTTGTATTTTACAAAACAAATTGATCTAGAATATCATATCTAAAATATCTTTCCATCAACATTCAACAAGAATAAGTCGAAATTGGTATTGCAACTAGAAGAATTTGGAAAACAGACGCAATAGCAAATCTCAGAAAAATCATCTTCAAAAAACCTTCCATTTCTCTTAATACAGACCAAATTTTGGAAACTGCTCGTTGTAAAACTAATCTGGTCTGTTTTAGAGAAAACCCATGTTTTGGATTTTCTAGATTCTCCATTTGTTTGAAATGTCCAATGCAAAACTATCACTTCTTATTCCAGTGGATTTCTGAGTTGGAATATTTAATTATGAGTTGGAGATCAAATTTGCAATCTGGGAAAGATCTTGGAGGCTAAAATCATGAGTTATGTTACAACAAATCCATTAGTAAACCATCATTGGTAAAATCATGCATAATAATCATCAATTTATTAAAATTAAAGGAGAAGAAATAATATTTATCCATGAGAGCATAAATAAATATAAAATGGAATTGTGTGATAAATTATGATAAATGACGTGATAAAGAAAGATAGAAATGGGTAAAATAGGCATTAAAGAGTGATAATAATAATGACAAACTACTGGCCCAACAACTCCTTTTGTCAATAACATTTCTTTTGTTCTCCCAAACACTAATCTTCTTCACTACCACAATGTCAAGTAAATGAAAGGAGTCTATAAGACCAATTTTCTAGACAATCCTCCATTCCCATTAAATTACACTAGCACTCCACCCAATAATACATACGCTGTGAATGGGACTAGAGTAAAAGTCCTTCCCTTCAACACAATTGTTCAATTAATTATTCAAGACACCAACATCTTGAGCACAGACAGTCATCTTGTCCATCTCCATGGTTTTAATTTCTTTTTGGTGGGCCAATGTGTTCGAAACTACAATGGATCAACAAATGCACCCAAATTTAACCTCATTGACCCTGTTGAGAGAAACATCATGGGATTTCTGAAAGAAGGTTGGGTTGTTATCAGATTCCATGCAGACAATCCAAGTAATACCTACAAAATATTCACACAATCTCAACTGATTTTCCATTCAAATTTTCATTAAATCATATAATTTCATAGATGGAAATTATAATAATATTTGTCTACTCAATATCCATGAAATATATGGAGGGATGTCATTTTGAGGTTCCCACCTCCCCCCTCTAACCTCCCTCCTTTTTGATCCCCTTCCTTCTCTCCGGTGCTGACCATCACTTTCATTCACTTACTATTTCATTTGTTTTAGATGTTGTGTTGGGTTTTTGTTAGGAAGATTTCACAATAAGCATGTTGCCACCTTTCAGTCTCTATGCTCAAGCAACCTTTTCATCCAACAAAAAACGAAACCAATCAAAATGAAGAAGAATTGTATTGAATCACTGTACAGGCAAGTGATTGGTACATAATAAAATAGTTCTGGGTTCTTCTATGTATGATCTATGACTTGAAGATTTCACATCCCATTAGAGTAATTAGATTTTAAAAGCATGCTTTAAGACAAAGGTAATGTCACGCAGTTGTATAAATTTGATTTAATGGTGAACTTGATTTGGTTATAGTTAGATCACCTAACATATCACTCTTTTTCATTTATGCTCTTCATCCATATGTGTTATCGACTTACAGGAGAAGGTTTTTTCATGGTGGTCCTCAACGAGCTTATGATCCTATCATTAACATATCTTAACTCATATATAGGACCTTGTGCCATGCCAGAAAAGCATGGATTTCCTAACCCTACATTAAGTCTTTTGATTTCACACTAATCTCCATTGAACTTAATTACATCCATTTGTTCTTACAGTGAACAATTATTTTAGCTGAGTTGGTACACCTGCACAGAAGCAATTAGGAAATGGTTTTCTTAGTGAAATATCCAAGGTTGTTTTTGAGTGCATGTTCTTATTTTTTACTCCACCAATTCATCACCAAATTATACCCCACAACCTTGAATCTTCAGGGGAAATCTTCATGGCAATCTTGGTACATGTATAAATGCCAAGGCTTCCTAGCCAATCATAGCGATATTCAAGCTAACGATTAATAGTTCCTAAGTTAAGTTAGCAGTAGGAAAATGTTGAACTCAAAGACATTATTATTCCCTTTCCATTCCTGGGCAGTGACTGTGAAGTACTTCTTAATTGTCATCATGTTGGTCATCATTCAAAACTTGGATATAGTAGCGAGAAAGCACTGGTGGACAACCAGACATTACAAGTTTAATGTAACCATATAGAGTGAAAATAATTTATACTATGTTGGTGTTTACTTGGGTGTTTGATTATATTAACCTAACTATACATGCACTGGGTTGCAGGTGAGACTAAGTAATGTGACACGTATTTGCAACACAAAACCTTTGATCACAATGAATGGATAGTATCTAGGACCTAAAATTTTTTCTCATGAGGAACGTCAAGTGATTATAAAGCTCGTAAACCACGTTAAGGACAATGTGACTATTCATTGGTAATTATATTTATGGTTTTTTTTAATTTTAGTAAGGAGAAATTTATGATATGTTTGATAAAGTAATTGTTTTGATGATTATTATGGATTGATTTCTATGTGTGATCATAGTATTTATCTAGCTTGCATGTAGCTACTAAATAGTTGTAGATATCATGTACATTGTTTTTGTATGGAGGCATGGGATTCAACAGTGGATGTCTAGATGGGCAGATGGTCCTTGTTATATCACCCAATTTCCAATTCAAACTGGAATGAGTTACGTTTATAAATTCACCAGCATAGGATAGAGAGGACCTCTATGGTGGCACACACACATTTCTTGGTTAAGAGCTAATGTATATGGTGCCATGATTATATATCCTAAGCCACATGCTTCCTACCCATTTCCCAAGCCATTCAAAGAAGTCATCATTGTTCTAGGTAAGTTCATATTTCTTAAAACATTTTTTCGATAATCTAGACCTTGTAACAATGGCGAGAGAGCATACTAGATGGAATTTAATGGTTTTACGCACACCATCTTGCAGGATGATATTTTATTTATTTGATATATTTTCTACAAAAGGAGGATATCACTCACTTACTAACCATGTAATGCTATGTAGATACATTTGTTCTAAATTTCAATCCACGGAAGACATATCTCCTTAAAGTCATCAATGTTTCCCTCAATGATGAGCTCTTCCTTGCCACTGCCAATCATAGCATGATTGTGGTGGAAGTAGATGTAGTTTATGTGAAACCTTTCCATACAGAGACTCTTGTTATAACACTCAACAAAACCACCAATGTGTTATTCACTGCTAATGCCACAGTTAATGTTGGAGGAGTTAACCAATTTTACATAGCAACTCACCCGTTTGTTACAGGTGGTGGAACATTTGATAACTCCACTGTTCCAGGAATTGTGAGCTACAACATTTCCAACCCTAATACCTCTTCCATCGATATGATGCCTAAACTCCCTGCCCTTAATGACACTTCCTTTGCAGCAAACATTAGTGCAAAACTAGGAATCTTGGCTAAATCACAATTCCCTACACTGGTTCCTCAAATAGTGGACAAGAATTTTTTCTTTACAGTTGTTCTGGGATTGAATCCGTGTCGAAAGGGGATGCATAATGCCACATGCCAGGCACCCATTGGAACAATATTCATTGCCTCTATCAACAACATTTTTTTCGTTCTCCCAAACAATGCTCTTTGTCAGTCCCACTATTTCAAGTAGATGAAAGAAGTCTATGAGACCAATTTTTGAGAAAATCATGCATTCCCATTCAATTACACTAGCACTCAACCCAATAATACATAGGTTGTGAATGGGACTAGAGTAAAATTCCTTCCCTTAAACACAATTGTTTAATTAATTCTTCAAGACATCAACATCTCCAGCATAGAAAGCCATCATGTCGATCTCCATGGTTTCAATTTATTTGTGGTCAGCCAAGGTGTTGGAAACTGCAATGAAACAACAGATGCATGCAACTTTAACCTCATTGACCCTATTGATAGAAACATTGTGGTAGTTCCCAAAGGATGTTGGGCTGCTATTGGATTCCATGTAGACAAGCCAGGTAATACCTACAAAATATTCGCACAATCTCAACCCATTTCCGATTCAACCTTGCATTAAATCATATCATTGCATAGATGAAAATTATAATAATATTTTTTTACTCAATATTTATGGAATATATGTAGGGTTGTGGTTGAGGAACTGTCATTTGGAGGTTCATGCATCATGGGGACTGAAAATGGCTTTGGTAGTAAAGAAAGGAAAGGGCCCCTTCAAACTCTCCTACCTCCCCCCTTCGACCTCCCTCCTTGGTGATCGATTTCCTTCCCTTTGATGTCCACCATCACTTTCATTTACTTCTTATTTATTTTTTTTTAGATGTATACGTTGGGTTTTTGTTAGGAGGATTTCACAATAAGCATGTTTCCACCTTTTAGTCTATATGCTCAAGCAACCTTTTCATCCAATGAAAAACGAAACCAATAAAAATGAAGAAGAATTGTATTGAATCATTTTACAGACAAGTGCTTGTTACATAATAAAAGAGTTTTGGGTTCTTGATCTATGACATGAAGATTTCACTTCTCGTTAGACTCATTAGCTTTTAAAATCATGCCTTAATACAACGATAATGTAAGGCAATTGTATAAATTTGATTTAATGGTGAAATTGATTTGGTTAAATTTAGATCACCTAACATATCACTCTTTTTTCATTTATGCTCTTCATCTGTATGTGGTACTGACTTACAACATTTCCTTTGCAGCATTTGGTGCAAATAATAGTTGATAGTCTATCACTAGCAACCACTTGTTATTGGGACATAATAGGCCACAACTCACTATTCAAAAAAGACACTCTACTTTCCTTATGAAACATATGCACCTTGTATTCTTTTTGGCATTTCCTTCCTCCACTTTGGGTTTTCAAAATTGGAATGGGGTCTCTCAAACCATTGATTTTTTTGTTATTGGGCCCACCTATCCTTTAGCACTGTTTTCATTTCCAAGGTTTCATATCCTTCTGCATGTATTTTGACTATTTATATATATTATATATATATATAATATATATATATATATTTGAAGGGTCAAAAAACCCTGAAACACTATCAACATGCCCTTCCACCTTTTGATGAAAATGCTAGTAAGTTAATATTTGTTAAATGTTCTTTTTTCTCCAAATTCTATAGATTCACTTACACACTTACGCAGTTGCTATAAATGTAGTTTTCAAGATTTCTATAACTCTTCATGTAATTCTTTAAAGTGTGCTAGATCAATGGAAGAGCGTTTGCCTTACAAGCAGGAGGTTGGTGGTTCGATTCCACTATGCACTAACATGACTTAATCAATAATTTTGTAGTTTATTTTTCATTAAATGTTTTTTATATTGTTTATTTCAATGCTGAGATATTTTTTTATTCACTGTTTTATATTGTCACTAGAGAGACAAAAGTTATCTTTAAATAAAATATTTATTGTCTCTAGAGAGACAATATCTAGTATTAAAGACATATTGTCTCTAATCCGAGTGTTGTCTCTAGAGATACAAAAATGGAATTGTCTCAAGAGGGACAAAAATGGAATTGTCTCCTAAGAGAAAATAATGCTTGTGTTATATATTGTCTTTATAGAGACAATCTTTTTAAGACAAAAATCTTTAAGACAATATTTTTTAAGGCAATAATATTTAAGACAATAATTTTTGAGACACCGGCTTAAAGAAAATATTTAAGACAATACACAAGGTTTTTTTGTCTCAAGTTAAGACAATTTACCCAAAAATTGTCTCAAATATTGCCTTGAAACCCCCTTTATGTAGTAGTGTAATAATTTCCAAATATCATTGATAGACCACCCAAGTTTTAATATAACCTTAAAGTGGGGCCATTGTAATTTCCTTGTTGATCTTCAATATCATAATTCATTTTAAATGTGATATAAAATGACAATGCGAGTGGTATTTATGTTGAAATAATTATTCTGTTGGAAATATTCTACCTGCCAGTATTGTTGTGAGTTTTTATCATGAGTGAGAGAAATATGGAGTGATTTCCGGAGAAAATGTTGGAGGGATTCATGAGAGATTAGAGGAGTGATTGAGATTCCCAACACATCTCACACATAAATATGTCTTCGGAAATGAAGTAATTTGAGAGGTAGGTGTACATTACTGTTCAATGTTTTTGCTTTGTTATTTTGCTAGTGTGTTCTTCATTTAGTAGTAGAGACATGAATATCATTTGTAGTGGTTAATAATAAGTGTGTGTTCTAATTGGAGTCCATGTGAAAGAGTAAGCATTTGTGGAAGACATGCAAAATTTCTGCCTTGTAATTTCTACATTTCTTGTCAGCGTTCGTTGTTGGATTATAACTTTGGATGCTTGTGCATTAAAGATGTATGTGTTAAGATCTGAGCATCTAATGTGTCGTGTGGAGACCTTTGCATACAATAGTTGTGTGGAGCCTAGAAACATGAGTGTGGATACCTATACTACTTTGTGATAATGTGTTATACTGTGTGGTAGCATTAGAAGCTATAAAAAAAAGATTTATGTATCTTAAACTAAAACATAAATAATATATTTTTTAAAGATTTAAATATTATGCCAATACATAATTATATTTAGTTTGTAAAGTTATATTATATATATATTAATAATGTAAATAAATATTGAATAACAAATATATATTTTATTATTGAAATTAATAAAATTTAAAAAATATATATAATTTAATCGTATATATATTAACTAAATAAATAAATATTTTTTTACTTTAACAAATATCTAAGAAGTAACCAATCAACAAAATTTCTCTCCTAGAATTTTCCCTCATCATGAAGAGCTAAGAGCTATTGTATAAATTTGAATAGTGTAAATTTCGTCTTTGCAAGAATTTATTGTGTAAATCCGTTTGGAAGAAAAGTCTTTTAAATAATTTACAAAAGGAAGTGGTTGCAATTTCTATTATGATATGTGAATTTGTTCATATTTTTCAGTTCTCAGTTTTCAATATTTTTTGGTTTTCAATATTTTTTTAATGATAATTTTATTAGGCCAATGGATTTTGTCATGCTTCATTAAATTTCCTCTTCTAATTTTTTATTGTCGGTGCCATAATACCCAAATTTTGGCACCCATCCAATAACTATGTGTTGGGAGTCAATAACATCTTGTAATTTGGAGGCGACTAACAATTGTAGAAGGAGCTCATGAAATATATCAAGTGACCATGGGTATCATCTGGCCTAATTTTTTATTGTCGGTGCCATAATACCCAAATTTTGGCACCCATCCAATAAGTATGTGTTGGGAGTCAATAATATCTTGTAATTTGCAGGCGACGAACAATTGTAGAAGGAGCGCATGAAATATATCAAGTGACCATGGGTATCATCCTCATTTTGATAGATTTCAACTTTAAGCAAGTATCTTTGTTTTTATTCATCTGGGAATTATATGTTCGTAGTAGTATTTATGTGTGTTAAATTGTCCATGATACGTTGCTATTGCTTTATTTGTTAAAGGCGATTCATAAAATTGTAAAGGGAGAATTAACACTTTTTTCATAAAGGGAGATAAGAGAAATATATCATTTAATATTTGATATATTTGAGATTTTTAGCTTAATTTTGCTCTTCTAAATAATTTTTATTTTTATTTTTCGATATTTTTTGATATTGTTTTTTATTTCAAGTTAAGTGGGTCACATTGTGTTTCTTTTGTATACTATTTTTACATTTTGTATGACAAGGAATATTGTGCTACCTAAATTTTTTGGCACAAATTTATTTTATTGAAGAAATTGCACGCAACCTATATTCATCACTAAATATTTATGGAAACTTCTAACTGACGGAAATTTGTTGGCACAAATTAATTCTATTGGAGCAAATGCACGCAAACCTATGTTCATCACAAAATATTTATGGAAACTTGTAACAGATGGATATACGATTCCTTCTCTGAAAGAATTTAAAAAATTGAGTGATGATGGTAAGAAATATCTAAAGAAACTTATTAAGAAAGATAATGAAACAATTTCACATATCGGGATCGTTGTTGAACAATCTATAATTCCAAGAATTAGTAGTGTAGTATCATCCAATAAATTATGAGATATCTTAAAGGACACAAATGAAGGTGTGATTGTAGCTAAATTGCAAACATTAAGGAGAAGATTTGAAAATTATAGTGTTCAAAGTAATGAATCCATTCATCATTACATCCCCAAAATGCAAGATCTTGTTAATCAAATGAGGTTAGTAGGTGAAGATCTTCTAGAAAGAAGGGTAATTGAGAATATTTCAAGAATTGTTATGCTTGAATTTTAAATGTTCAACACTAGTATTATCATCTACAAAGATCTAGATACAATGAAAATTCATGAATTGAGTGGATTCTCGTTATTGTTGAAGAAAATCAACCATATGAGGAAGTGGAACGTGTCTTTTTTTTAAGGCATAGAGTAATAGGAAGAAACATGGTTTAATGTCATAATCAAAATCAAAATATAAATCCACAACCTTCATAGAAGTATCAAGGAAATGCATCCACCTCATGGGGAAGAGGCATAAATCTTAGTAAATTTTGAGGATGAAGTAGAGAAGGATTACATGGAAGAGAAGAGGAAGATATGGATATAGACATTGAAAAGTCCACATTGTCATTATTATTATAATTTCGTCATCTTAAAAGAGATTGTCATGCAAAAATGTGAGATATGGAACACAAGGGCGCCTTTATAATTTTTGAATAAATTAGGAAGGAAATTTTATTCATTTCAAGTTTGATTAAACATAGTGAAGAAAGTAAAGCATGGTATACCGATTCATAATGTTCAACTGATAAGGAATCTGAAGAGCATTAATGGCTGACAACCTCAACAGAGAAGAATAAGATAATCAACAAGGAGTAGTCAAGCAAGCATGCCAGGCATATGAGTTACTACACACAGACTTAGAAACATACCTAGACGTCATCCATTTGATGATGTTCCTGTAGGGTTCAAACCCTCTGCTTCGTCCAAAATGAGCAATCTTGCAAGTCAATTCACATAAGCATATGTGTGATAGATAAATTCAATGTGTATGCATAAAATGTTTGTTATATATAGAAATATGTCTTTCGAAATAATCACATTATTAGGATTTGGTCGACGTTTCATTGGTTCGAAACGTCAACCAAATCCTAATAGTGTGATTAATATGAAAGACATATTCCTACATTATGGTTCATAAAATTCTTAGATATAATATGTTATATCATCGTATATAAGCATACAAATTACTACTCATGATACAATAACATATCATGAATAAGACATGAGCTTCTTTATCAATTAAGAGAAATAGGTATAGGAAAGGTACAACTTGATCTAAGACAAAGCACCGATCAAGCCTTCCTCTAGCTTCATCTAGCCTGAGATAGGAATAAAAACTCTTTGTCAAGTGCAAGAAGATGATATAAAGATGATGAACATCCATGCAAAAGAAACCAATGTTTCCATAAAGATTGGGAGTGCAGGAGGCATGGGAAAATTAGACTTGACCTCAGACAGAAATTGGTATAATGTCGATAACCCTTATCTTATGTATTTTAGGCCTACCCAAGGTGTGTATATATTACACATGAAATTAGTTAATTCAGTGTGTACGGGCTCCTCTGGGTAGGCTCTCAGTACAACCCGTGAACGCCACCCAGAAAATAACACATTATTTTATTTTTTCATATTTCAAAATGTATATGTGGGTATAGAGTTATAGAATCAACATATGTATGCATTTGTTTGGGGGCAAAGTTGCATATGGAATTTAAAATATTTTTTTAAAACAACATCAAGTCTGCATGGGAAAAGTGTTCCCAAGGCCATATAAGAGCATCAAGTCTACAAGAGTGCCAAATGATTTTATAACACTACCATAAGTGCTCTCATTCCTGGTGTAAGCTTGTCTTAGTAGAATTTCCTAATAATAAGAGCCCAACAAATAGATACATCATTTAATTTTACTTGAGAACTGAATTTGGTATGCTAATGCGATGAATTTTTTGAGACATAGAGCAATTTTGACATGGTTTCCAATTTTTGGTGCTTTGATGTACTTGGTGCATCAATACAAATTGTAATTACCCTACGAGCAACTCAAAGATTAGGTTTTTTTTATTTTCCAAGCCTAGAGAATTCCTTTGATATATTTTTAGTGTCATTCATACCTTTCTTTCTTCTTTTAGCATCTTTGCTACCCAAAATCTGTGTGGCATGTTTTAGTTGATAAACCCATGTAGTACTTCATCTTTTGCAACAACTGAATGTTTCTGAAAATAATTTCAAATGATGTTACTAACACACTCTATAATAGTGTGAGAAAGGATAGGCTCTCAAAGCTCCTCTATTGTTCTTGCATCTAAATTTTCAGCAAATATTCCACCCCTTTCCAAACTACTGTAACTCCCTATTATCCTATTAACTTGAGAGGGTACAAAATGTTCTTCTAGTGTTTGATCAACTTGATAGGGAACATTGTGTTCCTCTAGTGTTTGATCATCTTGATATGGTACATATTCTTCCTATAGTAGTTGATCAGCTTGATAAGGAACATCTTCTTCCTTTAGTGGTTGATCAGCTTGATAGGGCACATCTTATTCAACACGTGGTTCATTAGCTTGATAGGGCACATATTGTTCCTCATGTGGTTGATCAATTTCCATCCTTGCATAGTGGAATATAAAATATATTTGTATGTCAAGTGAATCATACTTGGGTTGGTTTGAGTACCCTACATCGTAGTGTTTGTATTGCCTTGAGGGTTGGTGGCAAGGTCCATTGAGCGGAGTTAGATATGAATCAGGTGGCTCAAAGAATGGATGTGCCAAGCAAGGTGGCTTGGTCCTATCTTCTGTACCATAATCATGAGATACCAGGAACTCCTCCTAGTAATGTTGGGAAATCTTGAAGTAACCTAGAGTGGCGGTTAACCCTTAGGTTCCCTATGGTTCCCAAATAAGTTTGTGGAAAAATATGGTAAGGGCGGTTTTTTTGGAAAACAAAATGAATTAGATACATAAGACAAAGAAAAAAATAAAAAGTTAATTTTCCCTTTAATTGTAATGTGCAAAATAATCAATAAAAAATGTTTTGTGAAGTTTTCCGTATGAAAAAATTTCTTAAAAATACCTAGCCTCCTTCCACTCAAGTAGTAATTAGACCTTGTTAAAATTTTATAGAAGGATACTAGGGCCAGACCATGAATATCACTAGCAAGGGTTCCAAAAACCAAAAACCAACCATGGTATGGAGAAAGTTATAGTTGGGGCTTTTAGGGATATGTCTCAAAAGTAGTAGAGATGCTTCCAATAGCCTGACCAAGATCAACTTAGGTCTAAGTGCTCCTACTTCTAAACATATAGGGAAATTTATTTTATGATTTCACCACTAAGTAACCCCCATCTAATGGAAATGGATGGATCTAAACTTTTGGTTGTTATTTTTGGAACCAAAACCTCTACCACATGTAAGGAGACAACATGAAGGTTCATGATAATCTACCACCTAAGCCTTACCAAATTCACAAGTAGCTTTCAATGTACCATATTGTTTACTGATGATGAAGGATTTTAAGCTCCCTAAATGGAAACTTTATATGTTTCAATATGAAATAAAACCATGATGGCTTATGTGCGTCCTACCCCTATGGTCCTAACCTGAAATATAAATTACCTTATGGTTCCTATGGGGAATTTAATGTTTTCATGTTAAGGTTGTTTTTAGAGAGGCTCTACGACACTTACGGTGTGCAACAAAATATAAGCTCAAAAAATCTTAGTACAAAGTTTTCGGAAAAAAGATACCCTTTATACAAAGTTTAAGTCAACCTAGTGTCTAGGCTGAATGTGTGTGCAAGTGAAATTATGGGCATACAAAGTTTTAATTCCCGTGGATGTGTGGTTATCCTTTAAAATGTTACCAATTAAACTATGTTATGATTTTTCATTCTAAGAAAATAAATGATGTGTGAATGATGACCCACTTACATCTTTCCTAATTATACTATTTGATAATATAAGGACAAGAAAGCTTTAGCTCTTTGAGAAATGGTTTAGATTCCACAACAAGTTCACCACAAGGAAGCAAAAGAGGCAGGGTGTAGTTTCTTTTTGTACTAACACCAAGTCCTAGTCGCAAAACTAAATGCATGAAATAAAATCTTTGGTTAGTAAAATGTAAAAAATATTTTTGGATTTAGGGCCACTTACTTCCCTCTTATATAATCTAGGTGTGGTGTGAATTGGAATGAGAAAAACAAGTAAAAAAAGATACGTGGGTTAGATCCAATTAATTTCCTTATAGTTTTAAGCTATGTTTGTCTCCAAAAATTTTAAAGTAAAATATAAGAAATTACTCTACCTGTAATGGTTAGTAAAGAAAACTAGTTAGTGGCCATGGTGTATGAAAGGTGAATAGTGCACCTACAAAGTGTATGAATTGCAACTTGTATGTGTATATGCGGTGATCCTTTAATACCATTCCCCTAATTACTCTATGTGATGTTTGTTCCTTATAATGTAAAAGTTCTGTAGATAATGGGACACTTAGTTTTCCAAATTATGATATGAGAGCATATAGGGAGATTGAAAATTAGTGCTTTGGGAAACATTATATTTCCATTGCCAACTAAATGGAATGATGTACTTTCATTTTATTAAATATTCCAAAAAAAATTCAAGTATATGTATGTACTTACCTAAATGAATATTTATTGTCTTAACATATACTCTTTATTTATACATGTTGATGCTTAGAACAAATCCGAGTCACATGAAACCATTATAGATTAAGCATATGAAAAAATAAAGTTCATCAAACCATACCATTGAAATACATCAAATTTTCTACATATGCATAAATTGTGATTGAAGTTCAAGGGATGTTCCAATTGACAAGACGAAATAGAGGGACCCCCATGTAAAGGATAAGAAATTTGGCAAATAGTTGAAGGTATATGCAAATTCTAAAATATTTGCAAAGTCAATATACCTATTTAATAAGTAATATAGTCCCACAATAAATAATCTCTCTTCACTCTCCATCCAACACATGTTTAAGAAATGAAAAAACCCAACCATGTTGACATAGGATTTAAGGGTTTGTAATAAATGTGCTCTCTTGTAAGATATAAACCAAAAAAAATTCTAGTGAATCTATGTTACAATATTTGTTTGGTTTCACAACAAGTCACATTTACTATGTGAAGCACTTGACCTTTCTCAAAATTAGTTATTCTTAGCAATAGTTTTTCATTTCTTTAGAAGACGATATAAATTCCAAACTAGAAGTGATCCCTACTATAAAAACGATGGTATTATATTTGTGTTCATATATGTCATTCATTTTAGATTTAAATTAAAGTCCAATACCAAGTAATAGGATTGTGAGAAGAGAAGGAAATATATTTAAGTTCAATTAAAAAAGAATAGGTGTCAGGAATAAAATTAGAAGAATTGGAGAGGTTACTAAAGAATCCAAAGAGAGTGTCTTAAGAATGAGAAGAAGAATAATATCTAACAAAGTTGGTGAAGAAGATATTGTATAATAATTTGCAAGGTTGTTGAATTAAATACTAATAGAAATTAAATTTTATTCTTATATAGGAAGTCAAAATAAATATTGACCTAATTATTACTAACTTAATGATATGGAAAATATTTTGAATTTGAGAAATTGGGAGATTCTTGAAATATCAAGCTAGTGATTACGAAATCAAAGGGCCTAATTGATTTCATGAGAGAAAAAATAATCTGTATCAATAAATCTATACAAATTTAATTATATATATGATAATTTGTGACTAAAAAAGTCATAAAATACATAGATACACACTCCATACAAAAAGGAACCTATTCAACTAGCTTTTAAGTATAATAATATTTGAAATCCTAATATAAAAGATCAAATTAGTTGGAAAAAAAATTCTTCAATACAAGCACCATATATTGTTAACATTTTAAAATATGTAACTAAAATTACCATAAAATAATAGTAGGAATAAAATTCATAACGGAAGAAATTATCATAACTACAGCGAATTTCACAATTCTAAAGAAAAAGTGGAAGCAATGTCAGATGAGATGTCTGAGAAGAGCAATGAAATTTTTTCTAAGAAAAAATAAAGTGAAGAGATGGTTTTAGTGGATTTAGAGAGAAAGAGAGATTCTTCAATGTCTTGTCAGCAATGGATGTACATTGTTATAATTTGTGTTGAAGAGGGGCACAAGCAATTTGAGTGTGTTTTTTGGAACAATGTACATGCAAATTTTAGCACAAAAATCAAGTATACCACAAGGAGGGGTACAAGGATTTAAAAAACTATATGTTTCTACAAGGAACCTTTTTATGCACGTGCAAAGAAGGATATACAATGTGTTTTATCCTTTTAATTATTTTCATCAAATCCTGACAAAGTTATATAAGGTTCTAATTTTTCACTTTTTAAGCATACTTTGCATTATATTTCATGATTACATGTTGAGAAACAACTAGATGAAAATCGAGATTAGATACTCACAGTCTAAGAAGATTAAGAATGTAAAGATTTAGCATAAGATGAATAGATGCATGTTAATTTATTTCTTTTTCATTTATGATAGATGGATTTAATATGCAGTAAGCACATGAGCCTTTCATGTAGAATTGTAGTGATATCCAATAATAAACTCATTTTTTTGCAAGCACGAATATACACTACACCTTCTATGTATTTAAAAAACATTCTCTCTTTACAAAATTATCATAACCTTCATGTAAGGATTGAAAGAACAAATTTGTGAATTTTGAAAGGTAGGGATCTTCAATTATGATTTATAAAACCATTAAATGTTATATATGATGGTGGATATCATGAATATTTAATGTTCAACTATATGTTTAACAAGGAATGTCTTCTCAAGACGCACACTCTAGAGAGAAAGAAATATGGTTCAATGTCTTGTCACCAATGGATGTACATTGTTATCATTTATGGTGAAGAGGGTCACAAGTGATTTGAGTGTGTCTTTGGAACAATGTACATGCAAATTTTACCACAAAAATCAAGTATACCACAAGGAAGGGTAAAAGGATTTAAAAAACTATATTTTTCTACGAGGAACCTTTTTATGCATTTGCAAAGAAGGATATACAATTTATTTATCCTTTTAATTATTTTCATTAAATCTTGACAAAGTTTTATAAGGTTCCCCCTTTTCACTTTTTAAGCATTCTTTGCAATATATTTCATGATTACATGTTGAGAAACAACTAGAGATTAGATAGCCATAGTCTAAGAAGATTAAGATTGTAAACATTGATCATATCATGAATACATGCATGCTAATTTATTTCTTTTTCATTTATGATATATGAATTCAATATGGATTAATCGCATGAGCTTCCCATTTAGCATTGTAGTGATAGCCAATAATAAACTCATTTTTATGCAAGCACGAATATACACTACACCTTCTATGTATTTAAAAAACATGCTCTCTTTACAATATTATCATAACCTTCATGTGAGGATTGAAAGAAGAAACTTGTGAGTTTTCAAATGTAGTAATATTCAGTTATGATTTATAAAGCCATTAAATGTTATATATGATGATGGATGTCATGAATATTTAATGTTGAACTATATGTTTAACAAGGAATGTCTTCTCAAGATGCACACTCGAAGGAGGGATACTCTTTTTCATTCTATATTTTGAAACATTTTTTCTCTTTTAACTCCTATAACAATATTAAAATTCAATAAAACTAATGTTTATAGGTTTAGAATGACCTAGGTGACAACGCGGTTTCCCAATCCATCTTGTAAATGTGGGGCTATGAATTGTAAGTCATGTAAATAATATATGGAAAGGTAACAATTTTCTTTGGTTAAATCACATCCTTATTTTTTGTGGGTTATCCTAAACCATTAGAATGTAGAGGTGGTTCATAATTTTCATGAATTCAAGTGGTTTAAAAAATTCCAATGAACCATTTATGACACCAAGTGATTTTTCTTTAGTTGTTGTTACATCTCAATTTTTAACTACATGGCATTACTTTCAATGCTTATTTTTTATCTTAGTTATATTATTTCATTCTCTATTTTATTTTCTTTTGAATCATATTTCCTAATGCATGGCAATATGGAGGAGTTAATATGATAAGTGAGACAACTTGAATTACCTTTATTTGCATGAATCTTTTGAATTGCATAATCTTATTTCTATCACAACGTATTTAGTCCTTTTCTCATCCTTTATTTAGATTTTTCCTGCACTTCTTGTTTTCTTTTCAATCTCTCTCCTTTTCAAGATTGTAATTTCCAATTTCCCATGTTTATTGTGAATTATTGTGTAATTTTCATGTTTTGTAAGCTTTCTATGAATGAAGGTTTTTTGCTATTTTTCTATGTATGAAAATTTTGAATCTTTAATGTTTATTTTTTTGGGGGCCATATCATGAGCTCGATTGAGCTAATTTTTCTCGATCGAGCTCCTAAGTATATAGATTTCCCATGAATCCATTCAATATAGTTAGTGGTTGTTGGTGGGGAATTATATTTATAGAGGCTAGATTGAGCTATAAGCTCGATGGAGCCATTGATTAACCACCTAAATGACTTGATCGATGGTTTCTTAAACCCTCCATAGAGTTATTTGAATCATGTATTTCAAGCACTCAATCAAGAATTTAATTTCTTGATCAAGTTGTTGAGGTCTTAAAAGAAACATTTTTAGCACCACTTCTGTAGATGTTTGTTCAACAAAAATTTGAAACTTGCAGGACATAAGGCATAATTTGTCTGTATGTGGTGGAGTTTATCAGGTTGGATTAATGTAAGAATTCTTTATCCAATGGAATATGATCTTGAAAATTTCAAATTCATATGATATTTTTCATCTAAGTTATTTCAAACATAATTCCTAAAAAAAAATTGGAGTGTTCGAAAGGGATGGAATTAAAAATCAATAACATAAAATATAAAAAATGTAAAAAATTAAGAAAAAACTAGTTTATTCCTTTATGAGTCCCTTCAAAAGAGTACCCTTGGTTTTTAAATTCCTTTAAATAGTAGAAAAAATCATATATTAACATGTGTCTAAAAAATGTAATTTAAATCCCCCGATCGGGGTGGTTTTGGCGGTGGGCAGAGCATTTAAGTCTATGCAGGAGAGAATGGTTTTCAAGGTAGCGGAGGGTCAAGTAATGATGGGCCGTAGCAACCGGACCATCAAGCAGTATCATGCTCCAAGGTGGAGCAAAGGAATATTGGGGATGAAGGGAGGTGGAGCTGATCGGGTGTCAGACAAGGGAGGTGAGGTTGCAGGTATGAGCGAGGAGCGAAAGGACGAGAGTGATAAGTGTATGAACAGGTGGCAAGGCGATCACACAAACATCGCAGGCAGAAATCTAAGGATGCAGATGATTAAAGGAGGGTGGCGCGAAGGAGGTCAGCAGAGAAGAAAGGAGTGAAAAGCCTGGGAGAAGGAGTGTGTAGTTAGGGAGAACGTCAACTGCAACAGGAGGCAGCGCAAAAAGGAGACCAGAGCAGAATCGAGGGAAAATATGGAAACTGGAAGGAGAGGGAGAAGCGGGGAGACTACCTCCATCGGGGAAGGTAGCAACTAGGAAAAGAAGGGAAATGGTGTGGTGTTCGAAGAAGCTAGTGGAGAAATAGTCACAGTCCCGGACGACTCTAAGGACAGGGTTGAATTGTTCAATTCGGATGAGGAGAATCACCAACAGCCTCGAGCTAAACTGGGAAGGAGCGAGGATTTAGAGACAGAGGATAGTCAGGAGACGCGGGAGGGAGAAGACTGGCAGGATCGCAAGCGAGCAGGAGCCAGAGAAGCTGGCAGTGCGTCATGCATGAGTAAGCAAGGTGAGGGAGGAGAAGGTAGAAGAAAAAGGGGCAGGGGTGGACGGAGAGGCCAGCGAGGCTAGGGCAGGGGAAACGGAGGTGGTCATAGGGAGGAGGAGGTTCCAACCTATGGTGGCAAAACCAGGAAAATAGTGGGGAAGAAAGTCCAGTTTGCAGAAAGAGCCTACTATGAGAATACCAACAAAGGGGTTAGGAGGATTATTTAGCATATGGAGGAGGAGGCTATTTAGGGTCAATCTGATCCTGAGATGGAGGATCGGGTTTACCTCCTCCTGGACCCTGGTAATACGAGAGGCCGCATGACCCTCTATAAACAAGCGCTGCATGTTTATTGGGTCATGAAGAGGTTGCTCGCTAAAGCTATCGAACAAGTAGCCATGGAAATGGCTGAATTGTCTCAAGGGATCCCAAATCTCAAGAAGGAATTGAAGAATATACAGATTACTCTATTACTGCAAGAGAAGAGGATGGATGAAATTCAACAGCACCTAAAGAAATGCCACCCCGACATCAAGAAGGAAATGGAACAACAGTTAGGAAAGGAGGCGTAGTCTCGGTAGAATTAATCTCAATTTTGCTTTTATGAAGATAGTAGATAATAGTCTTGTCACTGAAGCTTTTTGTGATAGGTATAGAAGGAAGATAATGTTGGATGTATGACCAAAGACCCACATTGACTAGAAGTGGGGAGGATCATGGGTATATAAGGATGGACAAATATCTCCATTGGTATGAGGCCTTTTGGGGTAAGTCCAAAAGTAAATCCATGAGGGCTTAGGCCCAAAGTGGACGATATCATACCATTGTGGAGATATGTGGTATCCAAAGTCCTTACAAGTGTTATCAGAGCCATGCCCTGATGTTAGCCAAGTGGATGAATCCTCGGAATGCTGAAAAAATGTGGTGGGCTCGAGTAATATCACGATGGGATCCATGGATGAGCTCGGTTAGACAGGCGGTGTACTTCGGATTCTTCATGGACGTGTCTTGGTCCCAACATGGTGAAGAGGAGTTGACCTGGGATAGAGCAAGCTCTCGAGGCAGGTGGTGTTCCATGTAAGGCGTGTGCTTGCAATGCATTGGAGCGGAGAACCCTGGTTGGTAGAGAGTGGACGGATGGATAATCGTTTGAGGGGACGCTCGATGGTCCTTTGTTCGAGGGGAGGATTGTTGGATATACGACCAAAGTCCCACATTGACTAGAAGTGGGGAGGATCATGGGTATATAAGGATGGACAAATATCTTCATTGGTATGAGGCCTTTTGGGGTAAGTCCAAAAGCAAATCCATGAGGGCTTATGCCCAAAGTGGACAATATCATACCATTGTTGAGATATGTGGTGTCTAGAGTCCTTACAGATAAGAAATATTAGCAGTCTTTATGATTATATAGTGCATTTAGCATGGAAAAATAGGCTTAAGACCTTCTATTTTTGGATGGCAGTAAAAGACCTAAGATGGCCAATATACCCGGTTTCCCTTCGGGGCGGGTTGAGGTCAATACGTATATGTAATGTTTTTGATTCGCTGAATTAGAATAAAAAGGTCCCTCCACAGTTTACAAAAAAAAATAAAAATGGAATTTAAATATAATTAGCCGACTTCAAAAGCAATAAAAGATAAATTTAACATAGAAAAATAAAGTTTTAATA
>APFE030377766.1:61790-78658 GCA_000404065.3 Pinus taeda | reverse complement strand
GATTTGACTGCAGTAGCAAGTTGGTTTGGGGAGGAGAAATTCACCTACATCAGAGTTTTTGGCAGTCAGGCCAGGCCACATGTGCTACCACTTTACATCCCCGATAAGCTACTTGCCAAGGAAGTACCTTATCAAATTAGTGCTGAAGGGGTTACTCAGACACTGAAAAGAGCTAAAAACCATGTTTGGCCCTCTTTTCCATTACGAATTGGAATTTATACCCTGCATGACATCAAGCATGCAGAGAAGGAAGCTGGGAAAATGAATTTGCTTACTCTGGCTATTCTGCCAAGCAGGCAGTATGATCCAAGGAAGATCACTTACAATGCGCTCCACCAGGCCAAATTGGCCAAGGTCGAGCACAATGAAGATAAATTCGAGGATTTGTTCACGTTAGCCGAATCGTTGTATCAAGTCAAGTCGCTTGCCAGAAATGTGTATAATGATGAAGGGCTAGTCGAATTTAACAGAATTAGAGAACAGAGGTTGCAAACTCTGCCTCTAGACATGTTAGCGACTGTTCCGACAACAACCAGGTCAAGCGAGTCTAAGCAGTGAGATAATACGCCACCTCCTACTACATCAAAGCAGCAGGAGGAAGTGCATAGCCAGAGGCAGGAGGTGACCCAGGAAAATGTGCAGCGACAAGAAGAAACCTAGGCGAAGACCCAAGAAGAGAGGAGCTCTAAGAATAACAATGATATATTAGTTGATCCGAATTTGCTTCAGCAATGGATGCAATTCAGTAAAATTATCGATAACCTAGAGTGCTCGAAAGATGATGAGGTTTCTAAAGAAGGTGATACACAGGAAGCGACATCGAAACCGGTTTCGGGCGAAACCAGCAGCCTACCCAAAACTAAAGAACCAGGGATAATTCCTAAAGATCCAACAGGAAAGATCATTTTGCAAATTAAAGAGATTCCCCCTTTAGATGTATTTTATAGCCCTAAGCATAAAGCTGTTGTAAAGCGACAGAGGAAAAGGAGAAGAGCTGATCAACCTTCCCCATTCCCTGAATTAACAGTAATGGGCAATGTTGTATGGAAAGAGGAATTCGACCCCTCCAATGACTTAACCAAGCTATCGCAATTCACTGGAACATATTCAACGGAAACCATTGATAAAGCATCAGAGTAAGCAGTTTATTAAAGACCAAGGACCAAGACATCTCTTCGCTACAAGCGAGACTATCAGAAGTTTAGCAAAAGGCAGAGCAGGCGAAGAAAGAATTGCTAGTTCAGCAACATAACAATAATCAGCTGACCAAGCAATTACAAGAGCGAAAGCAGAGAATTGATGAAGGCGCAATCCAAAGGCAAAAGGAGTTATCAGTGGCACTGGAGCAGTTAAGAATATCAAATGAGGGAACAATGAAAGCAAAAGATGAACAAATCACTCAATTGACCACTCAAATTGAGCAAATGAAAAAGCTCCCTCAGATAGATGAATTGAAAGCAGAAGCGCTCCAGTTAAATAAGGCATTGATTAATCGGGTTAAGCTACTATGTCAACATATTACACAAGCAGAACCATTGTGCGAGTTGGTAGCATCCATAAGCAAAAACGTAGAAAAAGCAAGGATTGATTTGGATCAGGCCGAAGAAACACTGACAAATTTTATAGAATGGCAGGATTCCGATATAGGCCAGGCAACTAATCTACCGAGAATTCTGGAATCGTACAAAGAGATATTATTCACAGAATGGCAATCGCAACTAATGAAGGCAGAAAGAGCAATTTCCAGATGCAAAACAATCAATGGAAATTTGGTTGAATTAGTAAATAATACACTTTATTTATCTAATATAATTTCCCAATGCACTCCAGGTCAATTAACAGCGGCAAATATGTTGGAGCACTCATGCTATCCGGAGCTGGAGAAAAACGCAAGATTGATCGCTGGAATCAACAGTTTGACATGGGATGCTTATTGGTTCTTCTTAATCAAGCCATATAGCCAAAGAGCCGCCTTGAAGTGCCTAACATATGCTGTTGGGTATATTATACCTGACATTCAGGATGCCACCTTCGCTGCCCAATTCAGTTTGCGCCTCAACAAACAGCCAGAAGTAGAACCAATGATTGCGACAAGCCAGCTTAGGTTTAAGGGAAAACAACCTGAGGCATAACTCACTTCGCCGACTGCCAGATCGCCCTTGAGAGATAGACCTCATTTACTGATAACAATTTAGTAGGATTTTGTTTCATTGATTTTTTTTAGCTTAGTAGTATTTGTAGACCCTTTCATGTATTTAGAAAGGGTCGTAAAGTTTTGTATATGACTTAACCCTGAAGTTGCACTATTGTACTTCAGGGATATTCTTTTATGAAACTTGCCCAATTATTCTGAATTTAATGAGGAAGGCTTTTATGCAAATGTGCACTATTGTCATTGTTTGAAAGCATTTCTGTGTTGAAGAAGGAATTTTGAATAACGATTGATATTTCGGATTGATCTGCAGCGCACATGGTACTATTATCTACGTCTGTACTCATTTTCATTATATGGATTGGGCGGTCATATTATCTGACAAGTTAGCCAAATCCATCCTCAATTTCAGGTCCGACTATCGTGTCACAGAGAGGGTTATTCCGCCATTTTATTACAGTGCCTATGTAATGGATGTGTTGTGTTTTAACTCTGAGTTTCCTATGCTGGGATGGAGTTGGACGTCGCAAGACCCCACACCCATTTACATATATTATCAAAAACTATGGAAGACTAGTTATAAGCACCACCTATACCAAATCTGCAACGGTTTTATGTTACCAATTCATTATTCCATTTTTAATAAGCCTGTCCTGAAGATTTCTGAGCAAGCAGGGGTATATTTGACTACAGTAGCAAGTTGGTTTGGGGAGGAGAAATTCACCTACATCAGAGTTTTTGGTAGTCAGGCTAGGCCATATGTGCTACCACTTTACATCCCCGATAAGCTACTTGCTAGGGAAGTAGCTTATCAAATCAGTGCTGAAGGGGTTACTCAGACCCTGAAAAGAGCTAAAAACATGTTTGGCCCTCTTTTCCATTACGAATTGGAATTTATACCCTGCATGACATCAAGCATGTAGAGAAGGAAGCTAGGAAAATGAATTTACTTACTCTGGCTACTCTTCCAAGCAGGCAGTATTCTCCAAGGAAGATCGCTTACAATGCGCTCGACCAGGCCAAATTGGCCAAGGTCGAGCACAAAGAAGACAAATTTGAGGATTTGTTCACGTCGGCCGAATCACTGTATCAAGTCAAGTCGCTTGCCAGAAATGTGTATAATGATGAAGGGCTAGTCGAATTTAATAGAATTAGAGAACAGAGGTTGCAAATTTTGCCTCTAGACCTGTTAGCGACTGTTCCGACAACAACCAGGTCAAGCGAGTCTGAGTAGCAAGATAATACGCCACCTCCTACTACATCAAAGCAGCAGGAGGAAGTGCATAGCCAGAGGCAGGAGGTGACCCAGGAAAATGTGCAGCGACAAGAAGAAACCCAAGCGAAGACCCAAGAAGAGAGCAACTCTAAAAATAACAATGATATATTAGTTGATCCGAATTTGCTTCAGCAATGGAAGCAATTCAGTGCAATTATCGATAACCTAGAGTGCTCGAAAGATGATGAGGTTTCTAAAGAAGGTGATACACAGGAAGCGACATCGAAACCGGTTTCGGGCGAAACCAGCAACCTACCCAAAACAAAAGAACCAGAGATAATTCCTAAAGATCCAACAGGAGAGATCGTTTTGCAAATTGAATAGATCCCCCCTTTAGATGTATTTTATAGCCCTAAGCATAAAGCTGTTGTAAAGCAACAGAGGAAAGGGAGAAGAGCTGATAAACCTTCCCCATTCCCTGAATTAACAGTAACGGGCAATGTTGTCTGGAAGGAGGAATTCGACCCCTCCGATGACTTAACCAAGCTATCACAATTCGCTGGAGCATATTCAGAGGCAACCATTGATAAAGCATCAGAGGTAAGAAGTTTATTAAAGACCAAGGACCAAGACATCTCTTCGCTATAAGCGAGACTATCAGAAGTTCAGCAGAAGGTAGAGCAGGCGGAGAAAGAATTGCTAGTTTAGCAACATAACAATAATCAACTGACCAAGCAATTACAAGAGAAAAAGTAGAGAATTGATGAGGGCGCAATCCAAAGGCAAAAGGAGTTATCGGAGGCACTGGAGCAGTTAAGAATATCAACTGAGGGAACAATGAAAGCAAAAGATGAACAAATCGCTCAATTGACCACTCAAATTGAGCAAATGAAAAAGATCCCTCAGATAGATGAATTCAAAGCAGAAGCGCTCCAGTTAAATAAGGCATTGATTAATCAGGTTAAGCTACTATGTCAACAGATTACACAAGCAGAACCATTGTGCGAGTTGGTAGCATCCATAAGCAAAAAGGTAGAAAAAGCAAGGACCGATTTGGATCAGGCCGAAGAAATACTAACAAATTTTATAGAATGACAGGATTCTGATATAGGCCGGGCAACTAATCTACCGAGAATTCTGGAATCGCACAAAGAGATATTGTTCACAGAATGGCAATCACAACTAATGAAGGCAGAAAGAGAAATTTCCAGATGCAAAACAATCAGTGGAAATTTGGTTGAATTAGTAAATAATACACTTTATTTATCTAATATAATTTCCCAATGCACTCCAGGTCAATTAACAGTGGCAAATATGTTGGAGGACTCATGCTATTCGGAGTTGGAGAAAAATGCAAGATTGATCGCTGGAATCAACAGTTTGACATGGGATTCTTATTGGTTCTTCTTAATAAAGCCATACAGCCAAAGAACCGCCTTGAAGTGCCTAAAATATGTTGTCGGGTATATTATACCCAACATTCAGGATGCCACCTTCGCCGCCCAATTCAGTTTGCGCCTCAACAAACAGCCAGAAGTAGAACCAATGCTTGCGACAAGCCAGCTTAGGTTTAAGGGTAAACAACCTGAGGCATGACTTACTTCGCCGACTGCCAGATCGCCCTTGAGAGATAGACGGCATTTACTGATACCAATTTAGTAGGATTTTGTTTCATAGATTTTTTTTAGCTTAGTAGTATTTGTAGACCCTTTCGTGCATTTAGAAAGGGTCTTAAAGTTTTGTATATGACTTAACCCTAAAGTTGCACTATTGTACTTCAGGGATATTCCTTTATGAAACTTGACCAATTATTCTGAATTTAATGAGGAAGGCATTTATGAAAATGTGCACTATTGTCATTGTTTGAAAGCATTTCTCTGTTGAAGAAGGAATTTTGAATAGCGATTGATATTTCGGATTGATCTACAGCTCACATGGTACTATTATCTGCGTCTGTACTCATTTTCGTTATATAAATTGTTGTTTAAATCGCTCTTTCTATTATCGCTTATATATATATGTGTGTGTGTGTGTGTGAATGTTTTTCACAACATTCCTTATGCATTCCACTATTGGTTGTTTATCCCATGCTTCCCTTTCAATCGTATATATGTATCGATGATATAAACAGTGAATGTAGTAATTTGTATTTATCGCTTCATTGTGACTATTCACATGAAGTAATCTTTGAATGATTGAATTTCTCTTATATATTTTACAGAGTCATCCGATATAGGCCAGGCAACTAATCTACCGAGAATTCTGGAATCGCACAAAGAGATATTATTCACAGAATGACAATCGCAACTAATCAAGGCAGAAAGAGCAATTTCCAGATGGAAAACAATCAATGGAAATTTGGTTGAATTAGTAAATAATACACTTTATTTATCTAATATAATTTCCCAATGCACTCAAGCTCAATTAACAGCGGCAAATATGTTGGAGCACTCATGCTATCCGGAGCTGGAGAAAAACGCAAGATTGATCGCTGGAATCAACAGTTTGACATGGGATGCTTATTGGTTCTTTTTAATCAAGCCATACAGCCAAAGAGCCACCTTGAAGTGCCTAACAGATGCTGTCGGGTATATTATACCTGACATTCAGGATGCCACCTTCGCCGCCCAATTCAGTTTGCGCCTCAACAAACAGCCAGAAGTAGAACCAATGATTGCGACAAGCCAGCTTAGGTTTAAGGGCAAACAACCTGAGGCATGACTCACTTTGCCCACTGCCAGATCGCCCTTGAGAGATAGACCGCATTTACTGATACCAATTTAGTAGGATTTTGTTTCATTTATTTTTTTTAGCTTAGTAGTATTTGTAGACCCTTTCATGTATTTAGAAAGGGTCGTAAAGTTTTGTATATGACTTAACCCTGAAGTTGCACTATTGTACTTCAGGGATATTCTTTTATGAAACTTGACCAATTATTCTGAATTTGATGAGGAAGGATTTTATGCAAATGTGCACTATTGTCATTGTTTGAAAGCATTTCTGTGTTTAAGAAGGAATTTTGAATAGCGATTGATATTTCGGATTGATCTACAGCTCACATGGTACTATTATCTGCGTCTGTATTCATTTTCGTTATATGAATTGTTGTTAAAATCGCTCTTGCTATTATCGCTTATATATATGTGTGTGTTTCACAGCATTCCTTATGCATTCCACTATTGGTTGTTTATCGCATGCTTCCCTTTCAGAGGTATATATGTATCGATGATATAAACAGTGAATGTAGTAATTTATATTTATCGCTTCATTGTGACTATTCATGTGAAGCAATCTTTGAATGATTGAACATCTTTTATTTATTTTACAGAGTCATCTATGAGTGAAGTAGATAAAGATTATTTAACGTTGCATTCCGAATGAATAAGTTGTTCCCGGGATTAATATTAGTTTCCTTATTTTCGTCAATAGAATAAGCTAATCGACTATCACTTAAGCAATTTATTCATCAACCATCCATCCCTTTTATTTCATTATTGGGAAACTGGTCTCGTTATCTCCAGTTGGAGCCACCATTCCAAACGGAAAAGGAGTTGTACCAAGGTCCGGAACCGGGTGGTTATCCCCGATGTTGTGGCAGCGATTTCCGAGGCCTCAATAGGTACAAACATCTAGTGAAACAATGGGTACCCAAAGATCTTCCTAAAATAAAAATTTATTTTTTGGTCAATGAAAGGATACACCGCATTGCCCCATCATCATTACATGGTTTGAGGTTATTTTCCATGGATGGAATAAAGGTATGTTACGAAGGATTAACTGAATTGATGGAGTATGTCAAGCCTTGTTACACCTACAATGATTGGGTATGACTAGTCCAATACACCAAGTGTATGCAAAGATATGGAGTGGTCGCACATTATATACAAGTAAAATACAATGATCAAAATAAATTCACAACTATTGATCTGGAATTTATCCAGGACAAAGAATTAAAGGTATTACAGACTCATGTGCATGGATGTTCCTATGTTACTTTACGCAACGGAACGATAAGATTGCGAAATACATAGACACTAAATCAGTTATAGAAAACATAACAGGAAAACATGTAAACACAAAAAATTTAATAAGGAGTTCACCCAATGCTCCTGGGCTACGTCGCCTGGTCCAGCCTTCAGTGGTGGCCTCTCTATCATGTTTTCAAAGCAGATTTTTTACAACAGTGAGGTCAATTTGAGTCTCACTCAACAGATATAAATCAGTAGGACTGGACTTGGATCCCCCAAGTCTCCGGAATACATAGACTCTCCTTATTGAAACTTGACCTCTATTGGTCACAGTAGTATGAGCCCAATTTGAGACTCATACATGACAGGCCTATGCCGAGGAATTTGCTTGAACCTCTCAAGCCTTCTCTAGAGTACATAGACTCTCTGACTCTCTCTGGCTTTGTCTAGCTCGATGCTACCTTCAGGTCAGCTTGGCTCCTTCTCTCTGTTCTCTACTCTTGGCTTTTTGCCTTGACTAACTCTCCTTGCTTACTATTTTCTTTGTTTCTGTTCGTTCGTGGATTTAAATCCAATCTGCTTTCTGACTGTTCATTTCCACTTCCCGGCGCTCTAGTTCTCCTGCCTCTGTCCGTTTGAATTCCTCTGTTCAGCGTCATCATCACTGTGTAATTCCCTTCAGGGAGGTGGCCACCTATTTCATAACAAACTGAATGTCAGTTCTCTTGGAAATTTTTGAATGGTCGTTATTTCCATTTAACTCTCAGATTTCCCGCAACATGATTCCTCTGCCAACTCATCATTCATGTTGGACTTCAAACCTTTATACAATTCGGCCTATTTACCCCGTTGAATCTGGTCATCCGTCGGATTGCATGTCCGCTATCGATCTGGAGCCTCCAAATCCTATGGTCTCCATCCATATCGGGCGGGTAAGTTGCATGACATTTACCCATCCGATGTGAGCGGTTTTCTCTCTCTTCCACCGGACGCGTGGCACCCAGTGTGTGGCATCAGGCAGGACTCAATCAAAACTGCTTACTGCTCGAAGCCCTTCTGATATCCTGCCGGTTTTCGTGTGGGACCCGCCTCTGACGGAATCGGCGAATTCCATACAGTTTTTTTACTTTTCGGGTCCGGGTCGCTCGGGGATTTTTCTTCTATAAGGGGTTTGCCCAAAAACCTCCCCCGTTTTTCAAAAAGGCTTCCCATTTTGTTGTTTCGTGGCAGAGCGCATTACCATGGGCCAATGGTCGGCACACTTGACCAGGGCCCTCGTTGCTTGGCATTGCTCACAAATTATAACTATTCAAGGATATTTCTGATAAGCTCAACCTTTGTAAGGCTTTGAAACTTTAGCATGAGTTTTACATAGTTATGAAAACTTAGAGAGTTCTTTAGGATCCAATGCAGATCATGGCCTTCCCACTAAAAAATCTTTTGGACCACCAAAAGTTGGTTTTTAAGAATCAATCAAGTGAGGGTATAGATTCCTCGCTTGCCCAATTTCTATCCATTTTGCACTGCTTGGTTTTGAACCTTTGAGTCCAATCCTCAGGTACTCAACATCCCCCCTGCACATAGTTCTCACCTTCCTGTCTAGAAATATATCTTCCTACAACTCATTGAGATATTCAGGTAACAGATCATCAATAGAAGGCAATTGACTCTACTCTTCGGGATCTTCAATCAATGAAGGTTCAAATAGTCTCAAGTTGTCTGCATTAACAACTGAGTAGATGTGCATGTAAGCTGGTAAATCAAGGTGAAAAGCATTCTCACCAATTTTCTCAAGTATCTTGAAAGGTCCATACCTTATTGGCTTCAACTTCTTACCTTCACCTTGCATTTTGTCTTTGCTGATATACATCCAGACTTGATCACCAACTTGGAAACTATGCTCATTTTGATGCTTATTATGCCTTGCCCTGTACTTGGCTTGGCTCTTTTCCATTTGTTCCTGTACTGCCTGGTGAATCTCTTGGATTTATTCGATGAACTTGGTTTCCTTGTCCACATCATTGTGTCCATCAACCGATATGTCTTTACCAAAGACAAAATCCAAGGGAGACCTTCGTGTGAAACCAAAACAGGTCTCAAAAGGAGATCTCTCTGTAGAAGAATGTTTACCTTGGTTGCAAGCATGCTACACATAACATAAATGTTCATCCCAAAGCTTGGGATGCTTGCTGCAATAGCCTCTGAGTAACTGAATCACTGTCCTATTGACCACTTCTGTCTGACCATCTGTTTGCGGATGAAAAGCTATGCTCTTCTTCAGTCTGGTGTCCATCAATTCCCACAAACTTGACCAAATTTTCCCAACAAATCGGGTATCTCGATCAGATATAATGGAAGTAGGTAATCCAAAATGAACCCATACATGCTGAAAGAACAACTTTGCAGTTTGTTCAACTATAATCTGTTTTTTACAAGGTATTAAAATACACATTTTGTTGAACCTATCCACAACAACATATAAATAGTCATGACCCTTTCTAGATTTAGGCAGTCCCCCAATGAAGTCCATAGAAACACTTTCCCAAGGATGAGAAGGAACTAGTAGTGGAGTGTACAAGCCTAGTTTTCTATTGTTGGGCTTGCTTTTAGCACACATGGTACACCCTCTTACATATCTACAAACAATCTCATTCATTTTTGGCCAATAACAAAATCTTTGCAGTTATGAAATTGTTTTAATTATACCAAAGTGACCTAATATTAGAGAAGTGTGTGCTTCTCGAATTATCTTTACTCTTTTTTTTTTTAGGAATGCACAACTTTCCCAAATGATACAAGAGTTGGTCCTTAACATGATAATTCAATTCTTATACTTGTTTGCCATGACTTAAAGTTGCATATACATCTTTAAAATCTATATCTTGAGCATATTGTTCAATGTAGCTTTCATGCAATACTAAATTATGCTTAAGTATAGTGGATGCATTTATGATTGGTCTGGACAACATATCTGCAACTTTGTTGTGTATGCCCTTTTTATATTTGATGACAAGATGAAACTGTTGTAGAAAACCCATCCACCTATAGTGCCTTGATTACTGCAACTTAGTTTGTGAGTGCAAATATTGAAGTGGTTGATGATCACTGTGTATAACTGTCTCTTTGCCCATTAAATAATGTTTCCACTTTTTCACACTCTGTACTAATGCATATAATTCTTTATCATATGTGGGATAATTAACTACTACAGAATTAAATGTCTCAGAATCATAACATATGGGTTTAACGTGCTGCATCAACACTACTCCCATGGCATAGTCACTGGCATCTATTTCAATCTCACATGGTCTTCGAAGATCGGGCAGTGCTAGTACTGGTGTTGTACTAATCTTTTCTTTTAAGGTGTCGAAGGCTTTCTGTTGTTTGCCTCCCCACTGAAACACCTTGTTCAATCATGTTAAAGCATGTAAGGGAGTTCCAATCAAGGAAAAGTTAGAAATAAACTTTATCCAATATTGTGCTACTCGTAAGAAGCTTCTAACCTCTATAGCAGATTTGGGTTTAGGCTAGTTTACAATACCTTAGAGGGATCTATCTTTAATTCACCACTCCCTACAACATGACCCAAATAATTCAAAGATGTTTTGCCAAATTCGCATTTTGAGAGCTTAACATAAGATTCTCTTTTTTCAAAACATCTAGATTTTGCTTGACATGCTTTAAATTTTCTTCCCATGCTTTGCTAAATATAAGAATGTCATCCAAATATACAATGACAAAATCATGAATAAAAGGTCTGAGTACATCATTCATTATTCTCATGAAAGTAGCAGGAGCATTAGTTAAGCCAAAAGGCATAACCAACCACTCATACAATCCCTGCTTTGTTTTGAAAGCAGTCTTCCATGCATCTTGCTCTGCAACTCTAACCTGATGATAGCCACTATGCAAGTCCAACTTGGAAAAATAAACAGCTTCTTTCAATTGATCTAATAGATCATCTATGTGAGGAAGGCGATAAGTATTTTTTATCTTTATCTTATTCAGTGCTCAATAATCAATGCATATTATCCATGAGACATATTTCTTTCTCACCAAGACAATTGGAGACCCACAAGGCGATGTGCTAGGTCTTATGAACCCTTTTTCAAGCATCTTTTATACCTACTTTTTTATTTCTGCATTCTCTAAAGCAGACAACCCGTACATTCCAATGTTAGGTAATGGAGCATCTTGCTGCAAATTAATATCATGTATTATTTCCTTTTTGGGTGGTAGACCTTTAGGTTTTTGAAATAGTATATCATATTCTGAAACAAATTTTTCTCAATCAGCTTGTTGTTTAGCATTACAACCCTCAAATACATTGGTTTTATCATGTTTCTTTTCCTTTAGAACCATCAGTAAAAATTGTTTGCATGAATTTACAATTCTTTTCATTTGCCCTGAGTTTATGAGAGTATAACCATTCTTGAGTTTATGAGATCTTACAATATATTTGATTCCATCTTTAACGAGTTGATACTTGCTTTCAACTCTATAGAAAATAGCTTTTCTATCATACAAGTAAGGGCTTCCTAAAACACTTCCGCATATATCCAAGGGAACAATATCTACCTCAACCTCATCTACAAATGTTGACCCAAAATAAAACCTAAGTTTACATTGTCTAGTCACTAGTAGATGTGCTTTATCACATAACCAACCTAATGGATATGACTTTTTGTGAGGTGTGGTTAGTAATCCCAACTTCTTTACAAATGCTTCATAAATTAAATTTACTTGTGAACCACTATCAAACAAAGTATCAATCTTTTGATGCTTGGAAACAGCTCGAATATGAAAAAGCTCATGTATTTTCCTCTCATTTTCTTCGTTGTCAGTAGATTGTGCAGAATTACTAGTAGATGCTTCAGAATTTTTAACTTTTATACCTGTGGCTGCAATTATTGTTTCATCTCTTGATTCTGACCCCAAATGCTTTTGAATCGTTGCAGCAGTATTCTTCTTCTTGTCATCGTACTTCTTGGGTTTCAACTCCGGATGCAAAATCCAGCAGTATTCATCATCGTTCCCATCCTTCTTACAGTGAGTGCATGAAGATTTGGTCTTTTGTACAGTATTTGTCTTCCTTTCTTTCCATTTTTGTTTTCTTTTCTCCTTATTCTTGATTGCAGTGGGTTTTGATGATCCCCCAACTTCTAGGTTCACATTCTTGCCTCTAGCCTCTATATTTGTAGCTTGAACAGATACCTCATCTATGCTAGTGGGATTAAACATGAGAATTGTGTGCCTCAAGTAGCTATGTATACCACCTATATACTTCAGTAGAGTTTCAGGTGAATCTAAATAAATTCCTAGGATCAAAGCTCTTTTCCTAAATTCTTGAGTGTAACTTTGTACACTTTGCCCTTTTAATTGTCGAAGAGTTTATCAACTCATCATGGCTTGCTGCATATAAGCTAGTGGATAGAATTGTAGAAATGAATTCACTCCAAACAGAAATAATTTTACCATGCTTCTTCATGCCAGCTTGTGTTTCCTTCCGACCATACCAAGGTTGTGCCTCCAAGGTGTAGGCTGGCCAACTGAATCTTACTACTGTCTGAATCAATGCTCTGCACTTTGCAATAAACATCAATCTGTCTAATCCAATTATACAACTTCTCTGCATTCAACTCTCCATCATATATTGGTAAATCAAATTTAACATCTAATTTAATGAAAGATGTCTTATTTTGGTTTTCAAGGCTACTAGGAGGTGTGGGAATTTTTTCTTCTTTCCCTTTGCCTTTAGAGTGGTCATGGAGGAAGATTCTTCTGCTCCTTTATCTCGTGTGGATTTTGATGAATCTTCCTCTCTACCTTTCTTAAATTCTCTATACATTTCCTCTACCATGGCTCTCATGGTCATGAAACTATCCATGAACTGAGGGTCTCATTCCAAGGGACTTTCTTCTAACATTTTCCCCTTAGGATAGACTCTTCCAATTTCAGCGTTAGTTTCAACCAACTCTCCTTCTCCTAATTTAAGCTTTGATCTAGTTAGCATTCAACAACAAAATCCAGCACAAGCTTGTCTAACCTTAGTAACCTATAGCTCTGATACCACTTGATCTGGAATTTATCTAGGACAAAGAGTTATAGGTATTACAGGCTCATGTGCATGGATGTGCCTATGTTACTTTGTGCAACGGATCAATAAGATTGCGAAATACATAGACACTTAAGCAATTAGAGAAAACATAACAGGCAAACATGTAAACACAACAAGTTTAATAAGGATTTCACCCAATGCTCCTGGGCTACGTCTCCTGGTCCAGCCTTCAGTGGTGGCCTCTCTATTATGTTTTCAAAGTAGATTTGTTACAACAGTGAGCTCAATTTGAGTCTCACTCAACAGATATAAATCAGTAGGACTGGACTTGGATCCCCCAAGTCTTCAGAGTACACAGAATCTCCTTACTAAAACTCGACCTCTATTGGTCAGAGTAGTATGAGCCCAATCTGAGACTTATACATGACAGGCCTATGCCGAGGAGTTCACTTGAACCTCTTAAGCCTTCTCTGGAGCACACAGACTCTCTGACACTCTCTGGCTCTGTCTGGCTCGATGTTGCCTTCAGGTCAGCTCAGCTCCTTCTCTCTGTTCTCTGCTCTTGGCTTTCTGCCTTAACTAAATCTCCTTGCTTACTGCTTGCTTTGTTTCTGTCCGTTCGTGGCTTTAAAGCCAATCTTCTTTCTAACTATTTGTTTCCGCTTCCCGGCGCTCTGGTTCTCCTGCCTCTGTCCATTTGAATTCCTTTGTTCGGCATCATCATCAATGTGTAACGCCTTTCATGGAGGTGGCCACCTGTTTCATAATGAATTGAGTGTCAGTTCTCTTGGAAATGTTTGAACGGTCGTTATTTCCGTTTAACTCCCAAATTTCCCACGATGTGATTCCTCTGCCAACTCATCATTCATGTCAGAATTCAAACCTTTATACAATTCGGCCTATTTACCCCATTGAATCTGGTCATCCATCGGATTGCATGTCCACCATCAATTTGGAGCCTCCAGATCCTACGGTCTCGATCCATATCGGGCAGGTAAGTTGCATGACGTTTACTCGTTCGATGTGAGTGGTTTTCTTCCTCTTCCGCCGGACGCGTGGCACCCAGTGTGTGGCATTGGGCATGACTCGATCGAAACTACTTACCGCTCGAAGCCCTTCCGATATCTTGCCAGTTTTCATGTGGGACCCGCCTCTGACAGAATTGGTGAATTCCATACGATTTTTGACTTTTCGATCCGGGTCACTTGGGCCTTTTTCTTCTCTGAGGGGTTTTCCCGGAAACCTCCCCCGTTTTTCAATAAGGCTTCCCGTTTTGTTGTTTCATGGCAGCACGCGTTACCATGGGCCAACAGTCAGCGCACTTGAAAAAAGGTCCTCGTTGCTTGGCGCTACTCACAAATTACAACTATTCAAGTATATTTCTGATAAGCTCGACCTTTCTAAGGCTTTGAAACTTTGGCATGAGTTTTACAGAGTTATGAAAACTTAGAGAGTTCTTTAAGATCCCATTCGGATCAACTATGTATATTGATGAAAAGCTGAAAGAAACAGGGAATATTGCAAGGTTTATAAATAGCACATAGCATGTGACCACAAATAAGAAACCCAATTGCATATTTGAGGGGAGTGAAGGAAACCATGTATTTTTATGTGTCATTAATTCAATAGTTATAGGGGAAGAGTTGCTCATTGGTTACAACTTGAATCAAATAGATACAAATATTACTATTATTGGAGAGGTATGTATTCAATTTTACCCAACTTGTTAGCAATGTCTATTGTATGTTATGATTTCCATTTACGACAATATATTGTCAAGCATCTTGTAAGTTAAGAAAACATTTTAATACATCATGGTTATAATATTGTGGCATGTTGATCAAGGTCAAAGGGAACCAAACTCACAACAATTAAACATCAATGTAATTGTACATAAAATAATATAACCACGAGATTTATTCTGGAGTAGCATTTTATCCATATTGAGTAATTCAAATTCATATTTTTAGGCATCATATAGCTAAATGAAAGATTCACTATACATATGACCAACTTGAGAAATGAATTCCTTCACCATTTTCAAAGTATTGTTTCTATATAGTGTGGAACATATATTGATCATGTCATGATGCCTCTTCCAAGAGCCTTCCAAGATGATGAAGTTTTTATTAATTTAGAACCTTTTATATTGGCCATGATATAATGTGATGTTTCTATATAAAGTTAGATATATGTCACTAGTGGTTTTCTTATTAATATAATGATGATTAATTGTGGATGAATTGCTTGATTTAATTTTAATTTTAAGTGTCATAATGAAATTTCGAGATATCATAATATTTACGAGCAAATATTTATCTGGTTAAACTTCCCATCTTATGTAAAAAATGGAAATTTTAATTGATCTAAAATGTTTCATTAAATTCAAATATTTGAATGTTTATAGCTAACGATGGTGGAATAAAATTACAAATTACACTTATTTGATAAGAAGGGTGACAAGGGGGAGGCACCGGCCTTAGAGTAGTCCACAAATGCTCCTGAGGAAGTGCTTAGTGAAGAAGGAATTTTTTTTCCACCAATTCGATCCAAACAATAAAGAAGCTTCAAATGAAGAAAAATAATAAATTCAGTTCTTTAATTCTAATTGAGCCATAGACATAAGAGATAAGAGGCCAAATCAAAACCTCGATGGGCCAAATTTATCAATATGGGGTCAAAAACTCATTTAATTATCCCATTTATTTATATATGATTTTAATTATTTATGATTTTAATTATCTCATCCTTTATAATAATAAAAAGCTCTTTATTTTACAAGAGTTTTTTAGGGAGTACGATCTTCATGTTGCAACTATGGGAGTCAATGTTGATAGCAACGTCGATGCTCTACCTATGAGTGACACATCTATCATTCAGACCGGTAAACCTGATGAACCACACAAACCAAGATATGTACCCCCGAACAACATATGCCAACATTTTCACATGATGTTGTAGATGTAGAGCATGATCGCATCGCACAATCTGAAGTGAGATTTCTTGGATCTTCCCATGTTACTAGCAGGAACTATCGATAACATGTTTGGTAGATCATGACCATGTCCCCATGAAAGTATAGAAACTTCTAGGTATTTAATAAGTGTTTTAAATATTAATTACAATCTAATTGAAATTAACGTATAGTCTGTGATTATTTTAAATTGATGATAATATGATTTTGAAGGAAATAATGTATTATGTAGGCATTTTTATGACATAACCTTGGAAATATTTGGGCCCACCATTCACACAAAATGGAAATCCTAAAGTTCCAAGTTGAAGGATGAACTTATGAACAGGATGGTTTGCCTGTTTGGTGAGGGTACCTTCAACAAAACTAGAGTTACCTCAAAGACAGGCTTACATTTAAAACATCTGCAGGACTAGTATAGGGTTTAGTTGGATAAGAACTCTAAGTATGAGCACCCTCTAGTAGTTCCAGAGAGGGAGTGAAAATCCCTTATGGATGAT
>APFE030377766.1:0-61780 GCA_000404065.3 Pinus taeda | reverse complement strand
TTGTATGCACCTTTTCAAGAGAGACTCCCCTTTTAGTGATAACTTGTCTTACAAAATGGTACTTAATTGGAATATGCTGTGATTTACTATGATAGGCTGGATTCTTAGCCAAATTTATTGCACTTTGACTATCAAAAAGTAACTTGATGTTGTCCTGTAACCTACCAAACTCACCAAGAAAACCTTTCAACCAGACCGCCTCTTTGTAAGCATGAGAAGCAGCAATGTATTCTGCTTCAGTAGTGGACAAAGCAACAATGTTCTGTAGCTTTGACATCCAGCTGATAGCTCCACCTGCAAGAGTAAAGACGTACCCTGAAGTTGACCTTCACTTATCCAAATCACCTGCAAAATCGAAATCAACATATCCGCAAACAAATTCATTACTCTTATTGTAAGAAATACAATAACTACTTGTGCCTCTCAAATACCGAAGCACCCATTTCACTACTGACCAGTGTTCTTTACCCAGATTTGCCATGTACATGCTGACAACCCAACTGCATGTGAAATATCTGGTCGAGTACAAACCATCGCATACATTAAACACCCTACTACATTGGCATATGGAATTCGAGACATATAATCCTTTTCTTCATCTGTATTAGGACATAAACTCGAAGAAAGCTTAAAATGGGAAGCTAAAGGGACTGAAACAGGCTTCACATTATCCATACCAAACCTCAAAAGTATTTTCTCAATATACTTTTGTTGTGATAGCCATAGCCTACCATTGCTCCTGTCTCTGAAAATCTCCATGCCCAAAATCTGTCTTGCTGCTCCTAGATCTTTCATATCAAATGTCCTTGCCATTTGAGCCTTCAACCTATTGATTTCTTCTATGCTTTTGCTTGCTAAAAGCATATCGTCAACATACAATACTAAGATAATGAATATGCCATTATTCAACTGCTTAAAATAAACACAATGATCATATTCACTTCTAACATATTTCTGACTCAACATGAAAGAATCAAACTTCTTATACCACTACCGAGGCGACTGCTTCAGGCCATATAATGACTTCCTGAGCCTGCAGACAAATTTCTCATTGCGATGCTGAACAAACCCTTCCGGTTGTTCCATATATATTTCCACATCTAAATCACCATGTAGAAACACAGTCTTAACATCTAACTGCTGCAACTCCAAATCAAACAAAGCCACTAATGCTAACACAATTCTAATTGAAACAATTTTAACCACTAGCGAAAAAATCTCATGAAAGTCAATACCAGCTTTCTGAGAAAACCCTTTTGCAACCAGTCGCGCTTTGTACCTATCTTCCGTATCATTCACACCCCGTTTCAGCTTGAAAACCCATTTACACCCCACAGTTTTCCTGCCTTTCGGAAGCTCAACCAAATCCCATGTGCCGTTCTTACCCAAGGCCATCATTTCATCCTTCATTGCTGCTTTCCACTTGTCACTTTTCGAACATTCTATTGCTTCCTGATAGCACAGAGGTTCATTTTCATTAGCAGTAAATGCAACAAAAGTGACATAATCATCATACCTTCTCGGTGGCTGTTTGATTCTTGTCGACCTCCTTAAGGATGTTTCTAGCGCTTCCTCGATTGGCTGACTACCACCTGTAGGAACTCCGTGCCGATCAGTATCTGAGACCTGTTCATGATCTAAACCTGAACCATGTTCATGTTCTGATTCTGAAACCTATTCATGATTAGCATCTAAACTATGGTCATCATGACTATCATTAGAAATGCTATCAAACTGAATGTGTTGAAATTCAGATAAATCATCCTATTTCAATCTACTATCTACATCTAACTATACAAGAGAGGATTCATTAAACTTTACATCTCTGTTGATGATGATTTTGCGGGTAGTAGGATCCCACAATCTATATCCCTTTGTTCCAACACCATACCCAACAAAGATATACCTTTTAGAATTTGGATCTAACTTAGTTCGCTGATGTTTAGGCACTAGAGCATATGCATCACAACCAAACACTCTGAGTTTAGAATAGTCATAAGGGTGTCCTTTCCATACCTCTTGCGAAATCTTGCAATCTATCATCGTCGATGGAGATCGATTTATCACATAACAAGTTGTTGTCACTACTTCCATCCACAACTCCTTTTGCAACACGACGTTACTCAGCATACTCCTTGCTCTCTCGAGAAGAGTCCTGTTCATGCATTCAACAACTCCATTCTGCTAAGGAGTATAAACCGTGGTCTTATGCCTCTCGATCCCTGCATCCTTGCAATAGCTGTCAAACTCCTTGGAAGTATATTCACCACCATTGTCAGTTCTTAAACACTTTATTGTTCTACCAGTGTTGTTTTCTACCAATGCTCTAAACTGCTTGAAAACTTAAAACACATCAGGCTTTCTTTTCAACATGTAGACCCAAACCTTCCTAGAAAAGTCATCAATGAATGATACAAAATAAGACGAACCACCATATGAGGTTGTAGGGGCTAGTCCCCAAACATCTGAATGGATATAATCAATTATGCCTTTACTAGTATGTTTGCCTGTTTTAAACTTTTGTTTACTTTGTTTACCAAACAGACAATGCTTACAAAAATCTAACTTTCCTGACTTTAGATTTGGAAGTAACTTTCAATCAACCAAAATTTTCAACCCTCTCTCACTCATATGCCCCAATCTTTGATGCCATAAGTGAATGGAATTACTGTCATGTGCAGACACAGTAGACACAAAAGCTGACCCTGTACCTCCATCTAACTGAAATAGATTTCCTACTTTCTTAGCTTTCATAACTAGTAATATGCCTTTGTAAATTTTCATTACTCCACCTTGAATTACAGTTTTATACCCATTTGAATCAAGTGCTCCTAATGAAATCAAGTTTTTCCTTAAATCTGGTACATGCCTTACATCAATTAATATTCTAGTTGTTCCATCAAACATTTGTAGTTGTATGCTTCCAATCCCAACAATATTACATGTTACATCATTACCCATGTACACAACTCCATCATTAATTGATTTATATTCCTTAAACCATTCTTTATGGATACACATGTGGTTTGATGCTCCGGAATCTAACAACCAATGTTGACCATGATTTGACACATTAACTGATAATACTTCATCACTCATACCTGAACCAGATGTCGAACCTGTATCTGTCGTATTCGCCTCCTTCTTCTCTGTCGAAGACTCTGCTTTTGAAGTTTGCTGCTGTCGCTTCCAGAAGTCCTTCTTTAAATGCCCTGATTTGCCACAAAACCAACACTTTAGCTTACTCTTCTTCCCTTTCGACTTTTTACGTGAGTCGCTCGGCTTCTTGGGGCGTCTTCCTTTCGAACAACCTCTAACCATCATAGCTTCTGATGTAGAGGTTTCGGAATGCGACTTCCTCCTTGTTTCTTCCGATAATAAGGATGCAGCTACATCATCAAACTCAATAGTTTCTGATGAACTAAGACTTATAGAGGTAACAAAATGATTCCATGATTCGGGAAACGAGCACAATAAAGTAATAGCTTTATCCTCGAATGGAATTTTTACTTCTATACTTTGTAATTGCACAAGAAGAGTATTAAAAACATTTAAATGATCAGCAATTGATGTACCTTCCTTCATTCGCAAACCGTACAACTGTCACTTCAGGAGAATCCTATTGGTTAAGGATTTGGTCATGTACAGTTTCTCCAGTTTCGTCCACAAACCAACAGTTTTTGTCTCCGACACAATATTAAATAGGACATCATCAGCTAGACACAATCGAATAGCACTAATCGTTCTTTCATCCATCTCGGCCCACTCACTATCTGTGATGTTGTAAGGTTGTTTGGACTTGCCCAACAACGCCTTTGCCACGCCATGTTGGACAAGTAGATCATGCATTTTTACCTTCCAAATCTCAAAATTATTCTTGCCATTAAATTTCTCAATTTCAAACCGGGCACTTTGTGTTTTCTCCATTTGTATCAAAAAACACAATAATCTCCAATATCCAACCAGCAATAAAAAAAAATTGCCTATGGCTTTCTGCCTTTGCCTTTAAAACAGAAAACTACCCTTTGCACTTCACAAAAAAATTTCTGCTTATGCCTTTGTTTGTATACAACAAAAAAACTGCCTATGCCATTGTTTTTACACAACAATAAAAAACAAAATTGCTGTGAATTACAATACAAAATACCACTGCCAAAATAAACAATTCCCTGCTTCTGGCTCAAAATATGCATGCGCACTTAGATGCCTTTTTTAAATAAAAAAATTTCCTTTTACTTGTGCAAATTCTGCCCCACAAAGAAAAACATACACTTGGATATTAGCGGATTTCATCTTTGATGTGGGTGACGTTTCTTAATTCTGCGCAACATTACAGTTTATCCTCTGAAATCCATGCATTCACGCACAGCTACAAACATTTTAAATCATTGCTAAAGTTAAATGCGACAATATCATTAAGAGGAACAACATTTTAATTTGGAGATGGTGGTTCAACGTTTTAACACAGTGACATCGGTTATGTGTGTCATCCGGAGGTTTGAGATTTAAAAAAAAAGAATTAATACGAAACCGGCACTGCTAACATTTTGCACTGGAAGCTTCCTTCCAAACAGCTCTTATGACATCGTAGTTTTCACCAACACGCATTTGAATGTAGCACTCATATGCAGCTCTTATGACGTTTTTACCAACACGCATTTGAATGCTAATACGCAGCTCTTATGACGTTTTTACCAACACGCATTTGAATGTTAATACCCAACTCTTATGATGTTTTTACCAACACGCATTTGAATGTTAATACGCAGCTCTTATGATGTTCTTATCAACACGCATTTGAATGTTAATACAATTTGAATGTGCATTAATATGGAAAACATACCTCAGCGCAGGTATTATAGCGCTACTGCCACCAGACAAAGGTTCTCCATACACCAGCGCCTTGGTGGTCCACCCATACTCCAGTGCCTTGATCATTGAGAATCATATCTCAACGCACCAGGTATATCAGCTCCAGCACACACGCAGCAAAAAAAGACCTTTATGCAGCACCTCGAGGCAACACCTCCTCTAGCTCGTCAGACACAGCTCCCTCAGCGCTCCACCTTGACCTCTGATACCAATTGTTGGTCCAGGTGCACAACAAAACACACAACAGAATATCAAGCACATAAACACAAGAGTTTTAACGTGGTTCACCCAACCAATCTGGGCTACGTCCACCAAAACATAGGCATGAGGAATTTATTAATCAAATTGGAGATTACATCAAGAAATTCTCACAAAAACCTCTCACACTCTTAGAAAACCATCCGAATGGTTGCCTGTTATATAGCATGGAGAATCTAACAGCCTCATTAACTCCCTCACATCAAATATAGGAGGCATTAACTCCCTCCCAACAAACTAGAGTTAATCTAGGACCTGAATTCTATTGTTGTCATCAGCTGAGATTTTTCCTATTTTGCTCCAAACAGAAAATCTCAACAAGCTTGATGTGAAAGTTGACCATTATGTAGGATGAAAACATTTAGGGGAGTCGTCTAACCATCCGGAGGAATTGCCTGGACTATCAAAAGCAGCCGGAATTTTGGCAAAAAAATTTCAAAAAATCTTGTAATTGTAGTGTTTGAATCGTGTTTTTGATGGTGGAAATGGATTCAACACCATCAAAAACATTTAAGGAATCTTAAAATTTTGAAGTTTAACAACTATAACTTAGATTTACAAAAATCCTTGCTAGATTTTCTCTAAATATGACCGAAATTTCAATAACTTTGCAGGCAACTCCTCAGCCTAATTAGAGTAAGCGACATTTAGCACCTTAACCTGCTTTGACTTGAATTGGTTTCAATATTAACGTAACAGTTCGTACTTCAGCATGTGGACAGGGAATGGGTTAACGAAGACATAGAAAAAAACTATAAGACCACCACAAACTTTTAAGTTAGATTCTTTTAATCAGTTAAAATATCGATAAAAGCAAGCGCACATACATAGAGGTTACACAGTGACTACACACAATAGTATAAAATAATAATAATGGTGGAGCATTGGATATTCCACCTTTCTATGATCATGCAAGTTAGAAAAACGTTGGCAAGATTTCTAACTCACACATTTTCTAGTAAAAAATCAATCTTCCCCGACCCTACATAAAACTTGCATTAAACCAATCTTCCCCCACCCTACATAAAACTCGCATTAAACTGTATAATAAATTTGAAAACTGAAATCTTCTTAAATGGAAGGTTAATATAAATCGATTATAGATGCGATGGCCAGAAAAATATAGTCGAAGAATGCACATGCCATAAACGAGAGTGTGAATTCAAGGCTTCTCCATTTCCCATGATGGAAAATAAATCAAAAGCACTTTGGCACCATGTTACATAGCGACTTTCTCAAGCATTTTATGCATGCTTGTTTAGAAACGTTGAGTGTTGATTTATCGTGTCCCATTTCATTCATACGGTAAGCTACCACTTTTTAGGCACTCTCTTTTTATCTATTATATAGTTATCCAACTCAAAGTTACACTGTATTTGTTTTTAAAACGAATCTATATCTATATTAAGCCCACATCTACCAAAACCCTAAAGGAATCAAATCTCTTCACATGCAAGCCTCTTTTAAAGTGAAAAGACATTTGGCCCCTCTCATTGCTTGGTGAATTTACATTTAAGATGGATCTAAGATAGTTTAATTATTAATTATAATTAATTAATTATAATTATGATTATTAATGTTATGTTCTTTTAATAATAAGGTTGTTTTTCAGATTAATCACATTGTAGAGATTTGATCAATGTGGTTTATGTTTTTATTTTATTTTTAGGAAGTAAAAATGTTAAAGATTACATCTCTACCATACTGAGATCAAATGTTTACATAAAAATTGATTTTATTTATGAACATCAAATATAAAGAAAATGTTTAATAAGAAATGAATTGGGTGAGAGGAATCTTGGATAGAGTATAATATTGACATTTGTTACACCCCCACTCAATAAAAAGTGGTCAAGGTGGGGGAAATAGTAATTAAACTGTAATATTATTACATTTAATCTAATATTTTGTCACACCTGAGCCTAAATATTACATTTTAGTCAATATTTCCCGCCGTGCTAATTTTATAGTTGAGTTAGTTTACCTTTAAAATTCAAATATAAAGAAAAAATACAATAAGAAGTGAACCAATTAAGGAAAATATTTGTGAAATGTATTATTATATTATTATATTTCACCCAATATAACTTAGTAAAAGGTGGCGAGAGATAGCAAAAAAATATTAGATAAAACGTAAAAATTACATTTTTCCTAATATTTCGCCCACGTGTGCAGTTATATTAAAAATTTTCCCAGTACGGATATATGAATATTTTTTTTTACCTTTACAGGCCACATGAATTCAATGCCATCATTTTATGTAGCTAATTATGGATGGAAATATGACATCAAAGTAAGGTTTAATTCCTAAATACCATGATTAATACCATGGATTTTTTAAAATCAGGGGTCAATTTTATTTGTTTATTATTTAATTTTTATAGGGTTATTTTTTTTCCACGGAGTTAAAATGTTTACATTACATTACAATATGTTACACATTTATAACATACTAGATGCATTAGATCTCAACTTAATGAAGGAATTACATATATCCTTTATACTAAAAGGTAATTTATTATTTTTTTAATTTCAATTAATTTATCTCACCATGTAAAGTATGATGTAAAATAAAGTTGAAAGTTGAAGTATTTTATTTATGGCCAACATTGATGTTTATAGTAACTTTATTGTTTTTATTATTTAAGTAACCTTACACACAGCATCTCTAGCACATACATACATTAGCCAATATATATATATATATATATATTCCCTCACTTTATAATGTTAACAATGTATTGGGTTTGTTCATCCATTGGGTTTGTAATAATAATCCAAAGGGTTTATATTAATTTGTTGACCTTATAATATTAATTATTCTTTGGGTTTATAATAATAATTCTAGGTTTTAATATTAATGTTTGGGTTTAATATATTGATATCTTAGGTTTATAGCCCTTTGGGTTTAATATTTATCCCTTGGGTTTGTAATATTAATTTCTTAGGTTTATAATATTAACGTTGGTTGGTTTCATCCATGTATTTATGATGTTGAAATGCATGACTATTATTTACATCTGCATAGATATTTTGACGATAGATTTGGAAGTCATCCTCAGTTTCAATATTTGTTTGTGAATATGATTTTGTGTCATAGTAGCCAAGGAAGAATACCCTCATATTTGAAACAATGTATCAATAAAGATTCACCTACAACTATTTAATAACTCCATCAACAACTTAGTGATTTACCTCACAATAAGTTAGCTGAGACATTAATGCATTTTGATTTTTCTCTTTTAAGAATAATGGCCCATTGGACAAAATGTTGTACTGAACTCACTCATATGATGACTTAATTAGGTTTTTCAACTTTCCTCATTACTTTAAGTGAAATAGACATAAAATGGCCTCAATAACATAGTCTTATGCCTTCAAACATGCATTGTAGTTATAGCAATCTTCATGTAGAAAAAATTGGAAAATGTTATTTAGTATCCACTTATAGTTCTCATATGTATGCACGAAAGATTCAATGTATTCCATGAATTTATTCTTAAAAAATATGTTTGAGGTAAGGACTTCTGGTTTATGAGTTGATGACAATCATTGTTGGATTGTTACATTACATTGTAATTTGTTGAAGTTGCATTGTTGCATTATAAAATTAGCAATAAATATTGGGGTTTATAATGTTGGGTTATTAAATATTAGGGTTTATAATATTGATTTTATTATTATGGTTATAATTTTGGGTTTAATATTAGGGTTTATAATATTGGTTTTATATTCTTAAGGTCTATAATATCTAGGATAACGTTAGGGTTTAAGTGTGTGATGTTTGAATGGTGCAAAAATATATCTGACATCTCATTATGACAAATATTGTCACAATGTGACGAGCAATATGACAATCATTATTGGAAATTATATCAAATTGCAATTTTTTAGTGTCACATTGTGACAATATAATATGGCTTCATATTGTGACGTTTTCATGGTAGAAAAATCAATCCAATGTCGACTTGTGACAAACATTGTCACAAGATGACAATCAATTTGATACCCATTATCACAATGTCACATTACAATGCAATTTTTTTAATGTCGCCTCTAAACATTACAAAATTATAGTTTAAAATAAGAGATTTTAGCACTTGGTTTCATATTTGGTTTACAATATTATGGTTTGTCTTATTGGGTTCAATATTACGATTTATAATATCGGGTTTAATATTGATGCCTTGGCTTTATAATCACTTAGGTTTAATGTTAATCCCTTGGGTTTATAATATTGATATTTGGATTTAATATTAATCCAAGGGTTTATAGTATAAATAAGTTGGATTTAACATTAATTACTCGTTTTTTTCATATTAATCCCTTGAGTTTATTGATCCCTTGGTTTTAATGTAGTTGTGTTTAATATTGATCTCTTGAATTTATAATTCCTTGGATTTATGGTATAAATTTGTTAGGTTTATTAATCCCTTGTGTTTATAATATTTTTCCACTGAGTCATATGTCAAGTATTTTCATTCTCTTAATCATATTTTTGGTAACTTCAAAATAACCTACACAATATGAGAAACCTAGAAAAGGAGGATCATTATACAAAAGTGCATTACAAAGTATGCTGAAGGAATCATTTAATGGCACGGTTCACTTAAGTTCTTCGTTTTTTTCTATACCTTATCCACATACACATATAAAAAAATCCTACCACATTAGTTGTCATTATCCTCTACCTCTTCCAACACCTCCCAAATCACATCATTCCTCACAGTCGCCTCTGTACAACCATGTTCTCCAGGAATTCAAAGAAATGGATACCTCTGTCCATACAAATGGTAATCGGTGGTGCCTCATCCTGTCCCACTGTGTTGGGATAGGAAAAAGGTATGATTTCCCTTCATAAAATGCTTCATTTAACATTCATCCTTATAGGATTAACTCTGTTTATATATTAAAATGAGGGAAATATCGACTAAAGTTGGATGAAAGCATTTGGTGATAGAATAGGTAAATATCGTAAGAGAAACAAATTTTTTTCTATATTTGTGTGTAGAGATGTGAACTGGGCAATAAAGTTCAATTAACAAAATAGCACGAGGCCATAAAACGAAAAAGCTACAGCATCTTGGGCAGACAAGGAAGCAGGAGATCAGCTCGAAGAATGATATTTTATCACATGATCAGATTATGTATGTCGAAATCCTCAGGATCCCCTAATCCTAAGGATTCGCTCTTATCCAGTTACTCTTTTATGTTATATATAGGGCTGAAAGACAATTATATATAGTTCATACTTTGATAATCTATCATTATTCTTTTCGGAAACGTATACGTTGTTATATCAGTGACTCTGTAAGCTGTTACTTGCAATTAACGAAAGAAGGTTATCTTTGATACATCTTCATATTCTAATTTCTTATTAAGAAGAGGCTTCTAGAGACTCTGGTCCGAGTCACAATAAGTTCTACTGCTCCATTGTGTTATAGTTTTTCTACTTAGTCTTTGCAATTGATTTAATGTTTAGTCATTGGTTACTTCATTTATCGTAAAGGGTTGTGATATTGATTCATACTGTTGTTCAGTTAGATTCCAAGTGAAGTTGTGTGACATACTTAAGTAGCGCTTTGCTTGGAATGACTGAATTACTGTTAATAGCAAATTGTTGTTCATTTGAATAGATGTTATCATAGATCTTGGAGATAAGATTGATTAACTTCTACAGATTGCAATATAGATCATCTTCTATTTAGGAATCCTTTATCGCTATTTGTTGTTCAATTACCGATTGTTGTCCAGTTACTATTGCTATTCAATTGGGAATTGCAAGTTGATTTGGGTTGTTATAGATTGACAATGTCATTCGATAGTTGTAGTTTCTTTCCTTGATTGACTAAGTTGCCCTTAAGTCTATTTGAGAAATTCTAAGTGCAATTCGTATTTTCACTCAGTTTCAATTTATTTCGGAACAAGTTGCATAGAATTTGCCTAGTGTGTTAAGAGTATTTCTTCCATAGATAGTTCTTTTCAGAATTGTGTGAATTGAATTGAAGAATTAACCATTAGTGATTGCAATGATTCATCATTAGATAACCTCTAGATTCACTGCATATATTGTGCTGGCACTCTTGAGATAAAAAGACTTACCTTGGGTTGACAACTAATTTAGGGATTAAGATTGGCTATAAAAAGACATCTTAGTGAGCCTACATTTTGGCACTGTTGTCGGGGAGATTGTTTCAAGTGATTGTTTTTATTTTTGATGTGGAAGAATTGGGTTTTAAAAATGGAAGGTAAGAACCTCCTTACCTATCAAGTAAAGTGCTTGCTTACTTGCTTGCTTTACAACAAAAACTTAGAGGATAAATAGGAATTTGTTTTTATGAACGACTAGAAAGAGAAAAATAGAAAAAGAGCAGAATCCTCCACCAAAACCCACAAAACCCAAAGGATTGGTGAACCTTGGGAGAACAACCTTTATAAAGGAAATCATAAGAAGAGTAGCGTCCTAAGCATCAGTAGGATTCCAGGCTGTACCTGGAGAAAGTTCTACTGTTATCCCTCAAGCAGTAGGCTCACCATCTACAACTTACACTGAGATTCAAATCCATGTAGGAGGATTAGAACAAAGTCTTCAAGCTACAATAGGTTTACACTCTGATCCTCTACATGAGGGAAAATCTTGTAAATTAAGAGAAGGAAGAGGAGGAACTAGTGGGTTTGCTAGAGTAGAACGACAACTATTTGAACAAGGATATGCTGAGATCCCAGACCTAGGTAGTGCTGTAAAGCAAACTTGGGTTTCTAACTCTCTTCTTTTCTCTAGAAGCACAAATTGAAATCCCTGAATATTATTGGAACATCTTTGATCATATGGCAGATCAACCACCCCAAGGTCAAACCTCAACATTATAGTACCCCATAGTCGACTACGTGGAAAATGCTCCTATGAAGAATCTTCCTCTACAAAGCATCCCAACCTTCTATGGGATGATCACAAAGGATCCTGATGCTTTATTTTTTTAGTTTGATGTCCTCTAAAGAGGGTATGACTATACCACTGAACCCCAAAAGCTAAAACTATTCCCTTCCACTCTGAAAGTGGTAGCTCTAAGATGGTTTGTGGGTCTAGGTGAGTGAACCACAATTCTTGGGATGAAATGAAAACCTCCTTCCTCAAAAGATACCAGGACTTTTGTGAAACTAGGGAACTAAAAGATGAGATTCTCAAGATGATTTCAAAAGATAGCGAAAGAATAGAAGACTATGTAGAACAATTTAATTATAATTTGTAGAGGCCTCCACACACCGCCCTACCAAAATAAGTCCTAAGAGCTATCTTAATTAAAGTAATGAAAGAGGAATGGGTAGAAACTCTAAAATGATGGGAAAAGGAGATATTTCTTAGGAAGATTATGATGAAATTGTTCGTTTGTGTATTAGGTGTTTGCAGGGAAGCACACATACAAGAGCAGCTAGTCGATATCCCATGAGAAGAGGAATCAAACCACATATTGAAGGTGTAACATGGATAGAGATCAGTAACCTGCTGGAAGATTTTGAGACAGACATCCTGGGCACTCTTACAACACAGCTGGACATCCTACAGGCTAAACAAAAATAGCTTTAGCATAACAAAATTTGGCCATCTTTTGCCCAAATTATTGAAAGAAGCATAGCCAATGGGAATGCCCATTCGACATGGTTCAAACATGTGGCATCTGTACTAGATATCATAGCACTAAACAATGTCCATCATTACCCAACCTAAAAGCAGTATTTAAAGAAGTAGAGGAAGAAACAGAACCAATATATATGATGAACTAGCATCGAAAATGGAAAGATAAATCTACAGGTATGTCATAAGATGCACCCCAATTCTCTCCTTCCTCGCAGTTTAATCAATAGAAGAACCTTGGGGTAGCCTGGCAAGGCTAATCACCCTACCCAAATTGGCATAGCACACCATTTCCTATGACATCCTGGCCAACAAAATATTTTCAAGTGGCTTTCTGAATTCTCCTTTTACTCCTATTTGGCAAGGCAATCCCTATCAATCCCATTGGCCTGCTTCCACCTCTCAAAATCCAAATTGGTCTACAATTTGGTAGTGACTTCTAAGGATATCTAATGTACCTATGTGGAGAGGCCCATAGCCTCAACCTGCATTGCCAGCTCCTTATACATTATAGAAGAATTCTCAACATCATCTACAGTCGGAGTTACCAACTTAGCCAAACACAAATCCTAATAACAGACCAGTCCAAATGGTACAGATTATTGAAAACCCAAACGTCAGGACGTGTCATCACCCCCGAGGAAAACAGGGACCATCCTTCAATTGAAAATGTAACTCCACCGGTACATATTCCATCACCTATACATATTCTACCCGCTATAAATAATATTCAACCAAAACAAGGGGAAGAAACGGATCCGCATGACGACCCTGAAAAAATTATAGTCACTTCTCCCTCATTCCCAAAAAGAATAAAGATACCTAAACTGATCACCTACCATGATTTCGATCTTGTAGAGGAACTAAAAAAATTGTGTATTAAGATCCCTCTTCTCCAGGCCATTCAAGACATTCCCATCTATTCCGAAACAACCAAATAATTTTGTGTAAGGAAGCATGTTAGGAAGGTAAAAACCTCACCCACTATCCATGTTGTAGGAACCTTATCCGATTTACTCTTGGGAGAGGAAACTCTAATAAAGTACGAAGATCCTGGAAACCCCATAGTAATAGTTCAAATATACAGCCTCCCTTTTCCAAATATACTAGTTGATCTAGGGGCCGCCATTAACATATTAATAATATAAACTTGTCAAGCACTTGGTATTACAGCCCTAGAACTAAACACCACTTTATTAGAACTTGTTGACCGATTGGTGGTAAGACCAGAAGGGACTTTACAAGAAATCATAGTTTTTATTGACTCATGGGAATATCCAGTAGATTTCTTGGTTATAAACCCAAGGAGTAGATTGGATGGGCATCCTTTGATTCTGGGCCAACCTTGGCTACCAACAGTTGATTCATATACTGGTTGCTGAGGAGGCAGCATGACTATTACAAAGGGGCATGCTATAAAAAATTTGGTGTTATATCCTCTTGTTAGGTCGAGTTTTCCCATTGTAAAAATATGTAAGCAGCCACCAGCATACCTGGAGGAGAGCATATGTTAACCACTCATAGTAGGAGAGGCACTCGAATTTAAAGATCAGACTGAAGATGACAGTATCAACAATTCTCTAAATCAGCCAAATGATGTGAGTAATGTACAATGTCAGATGCTTAAGGAAATCCTTGATAACAAAGCCATGGAAGATCACTTGAAAGATACAGATGACCAACATATTCGGATGACTGTTGTTCATAATAGCAGCCCAGTTGAGATTGAGCTAAGAAAAGTTCTAAATATCAATGAAAATTTGGATAGCAAAGAGTAGAAAAATCTTATCCAGGTATTACAAAAAAAAAGGGGATTTTGCTTGGGATTATCTCGGTATGAAAGGGATAGACCCATAACTATGTACACACCACATTTATATAGAGAAGGATGCTCGACCCATCTAGGAGCCTTAATGGAGGTTGAAACCACATCTTAGGGATATCGTGAAATGGTAATTATAGAAGCTACTCGACGTAAATTTTATTTATCCTATCTCGGATAGTAAATGGGTCTCTCCATTGGTGCTCGTCCTTAAGAAAAATGGGAAGTGGCATATTTCTGTAGACAATCAAGGATTTCACGAGGAGTTAACACTGGAATTTTTTGAGAATTTGAAGAATGGTAACATAGTGGTAAAAGGTATAAGCATGATGGTTTTCGAAGAACTCTTGGTGAAAGTCACTAGAATTCTGGTCGAAGGGGACAAATGGATATACAAACAAGTCCTTTTATACATCGTAATTGAAGTATTCCAGAACTGGGGTGAGCGACTGGTACAAGCAAGAAAAGGAATTCATCCTTCGATGTTACAGAAACCATGGCAGGATCTGGCGGTCATCATCCAAAGTTAAATTACTTGTGACAATTGACAAGATGTGGTAATGCCCCGACAACTAAAACCTCTAGCCATTTTCAAGCAAATAATTTCAGTTAATTTACTGTTTTATATGAATTCCCTATTACACGATGTCACCCGAGGAGTAAGGACAACCAAAGACCCTCATAGTCTAGTTAGCCACCATGGGTTAATTAAATTAATTATCAAAAATAGATTGGCCCAACAAAAATTAACATGGGACAGTATCATAAATCATACCTTAGCTCTACCCCTAAAAAATGCAGAAACAGAGCAACAAGGGCCAAGAATCCCAGGCCCAAAGAGAACACTAAAGAGAAACAATCCATATGCACCCTTAGAATTAATAAAACTTAGGTGCTCCATGTGAGTGAAAGACCAGCAACGCATCCTAATCCAAGCATTTTAAGTCGGACCATCCCGCACACCTCCTCTCAGTCCGCAAGACCCTCCTTTGCAAGAGTATGAGGTGGAAGTGGCCAGGGTATTGGGAAGCATGGGAATGTTTGCAAAAGTTAGAGAACAACCAGGGAGCATTGAAACACAGAATTGTACCCTTGACTGATTGGTCCCTACTGACAACCTTGGTCGTGAGCAACCCTAGCCACGCACTGATGCCATGGAGGAACAGAGATAGTCAATTTCTTCTATGAAAATAACCCTCAAAGCCAAGGCATATGAAGGATAAGCCAACAGAAAAGAAACTAAGATAGTAGGCACCGGTCTAGTGGACCCCCCAGCAGAAGGAAACCCTAAAGATGAAAACTTGAGAGATGCCAATCAACCACGTGATACTCCCTTTTCAAAGTCCCCTGTGGACGAGGCCTACTAAGGAGAATATCCTGAGAATGATAATTGTTCAGGAGATACCATTGCATTGGGATCTCCTAAAAACGAAATACATAATAACAATGAGTTAGAAGGAGAAATTCCACCAAAATACACAGCTCCAATTAGGAACATCCTTGATGTTGACATAGTACAGCCTGTACAGGAAGCAGAAGACAACATAACTAACCCACCATCAGATGAAGTCCATATAGTAGAAAAATCCTACAGAGATAGGCTTAGAAATATGCTCAAAAAGTACACGAAAAACAAAAGCATGTAATCAGGCAGCTCAAACACTGGTTAAAAGAAGTAACTATAATTAGGAAATTGGAAGTGGAAATGGAAACTATAGGAACAAAAAAATAACAATGTTCTGGGAAGGATGCTGAGACTCCGACAGAGGTTTCTGTGTTCTGTCCAAAAGAAACCCAGACTAAGTTAGCTATGATAGAAGACATTTCCATGCAAACTGAGGACCCCTGTGCTTTTTCGCAGGAAACCCAAAGGGACCACCCCACTGTGGAGACCAATGTCCAAACAGATGTTGAAGAAGATGTTCGAGTTGATTATATAATTCAAGAAGCAGCTAAATCTGTTGTGTAGACATACCCTACAGAGACCCAGGATGGAGAGGCCCAAACAGATGAGATACCCCTTTACGCCATCTTCGTAAGATAGGTCGTCATCAGAAAATTGTAGAATGAGATACTAATGGTTCAACAGGAACTGACTTAGCACAAGGAAAAGGTGGTCCCTCTACATGAACGTCTAGGGTTAAGGAATAAGTTTGAAGCACTTACAAGGACTGAAGATGAGATCTTTGCTTAGTATAAGGTTGAGAAAGAGAAAGTTGAAATATTAAAGGGTCAACTCCAAAAATCTATAGAGAAAATGGAGATCATCTTCTCTCTTTATTTAGATGCCCTATCTTGTCGAGCCCCTGCCACAAATTATGATTTATTTCTCATGGAAGGATACCTCTTGCTCAAAGTCAAGGCGGCTAAGGCCAAAAAATGGGTAGAGATAAAAGCCACTCCTGACTTTACAAATGCTTCAGAGAGCATGATGAGAAGGTTCAGCACCTCCTTTGTGAATTCTATATGCATAATTTTGTTTTAGAAGGTGACAAGGATAGCCAGCCCGGCCATTTTATAGGAGACATCCAATTTCAGGCATTCCTCTCATTTGCTGCCAACCAACTCAAGTGGGCTAAGGCTCATCAAACTTTCAGAAAACATGAGTATGGCATTGACCTATTGGTCAAAGGGGAGCATACATAGCCATTACTCCTATCTGTTACGCATAAACAGTTTATGCATTGTGTTGGTGTTGTAGGCAAATTGGGACCACTCCATACTAATATTATTTAGGCGAGAAAGGAATATTTAAAGGACATTAAGGAAGAAGCTTTGTCTACATCAAGGGAGAGGTGGGAAGTCTCCATTAACACTATGAGGAGCCAAAATCCATTTGGATATTGAAACTTCCAAGCCGCCTCTTCTTGTTTCTACAAATATAGTAATACGATTTTAACGATGGGGCCAGATTGGATAGGATGTCATTACAGAACTCCAATCATATGGTATCCTCTTGATCAATACCACAGTGACTGTAACTTGAAGGATCAGGAGGTAACCCAAGCTTTCACTGTATTTAAGCAGAAAAATCGTTTTAGGAAGTACAAGGAGGAAGTATATCCTTCTTATTCCTAACTCAATGGCATCTAAACTATTCACTTGCATAAGGACGTGAAACAAGGTAAGCTGGGGAGTACGTGGGGACCGAAAAAAGTTATGATTTCTCTTCATAAAATGCTTCATTTACCATTCATCCTTATACGATTATCTCCATTTATAGATTAAAATGAGGAAAATATCGGCTAAAGTTGGATGAAATCATTTGGTGATAGAATAGGAAAATCTAGTATAAAAAACTAATTTTTTGCTATCTTTATGTGCAGAGATGTGGACTGGGCAAAAATTGTTTAGTTGACAGAACAACACGAGGCCATAAAATGGAAAAGCTATAGTGTCTTGTGCAGACAAGAAAGCAGGAGATCAGATCCAACAATTCTATTTTATCACATGATCATATTATGTATGGGGAAATCCTCAGGATTCCCTGATCCCAAGGATTCACTTCTATCCAGTTACTCTTTTATGTTATATATAGGGCCGAAAGGCAATTAGATATATTTCAGACTTTGATAATCTATCATTATTCTTTTTGGAAACATATACGATGTCATATTAGTGTTTCTGTAAGATGTTACTTGCAATTAATGAAAGAAGCTTACATTTGATACATCATCATATTCTGAGTTCTTACTAAGAAGAGGCTTTTGGTGACTTTGGGCCCAGTCACAAAAAGTTCTACTGCTCCCTTGTGTTATAATTTTTAAACTTAGTCTTTGCTATTGATTTAATGTTCAGTCATTGGTTACTTTATTTATCATAAAGGTTTGTGACATTGATTCATACTACTATTCAATTGGATTTAGAGTGAAGACATGTGACATACATAAGTAGCACTTTGATTGGATTGAGTGAATTAGTGTTAATAATAGATTTTTGTTCATTTGAATAGATGTTATCATAGATCTTGGAGATAAGACTGACTAACTTCTACAAATTGCAATATAGATCATTTGCTATTCTGGAATCCTTTATTACTATTTACTGTTCAATTACCGATTTTTGTTCAATTATCGATTGCTGTTAAATTACTGTTGTTGTTCAATTGGGAATTACAAATTGATTTGGTTTGTTATAGATTAACAATGTTGTTCAATAGTTATAGTTTCTTTCTTTAATTGAGTAAGTTAGCCTTAAGTCTATTTGAGCAATTCTAAGTGTGATTCTTATTTGCATTCAGTTTCAATTGATTTCAAAACAAGTTGCATATAATTGCATAATGTGTTAAGATTATTTCTTCAATAGATAATCCTTTCCATTATTGTATGAATTTAATTGAAGAATTAACCATTAGTGATTGCAACTATTCATCATTTGATAACCTCTAGATTCACTTCATTTATTGTGCTGGCACTCTTGAGATAAAAATACTTACCTCAGGTTCGCAACTAATGTAGGGATTAAGATTGCCTATAAAAAGGCATCTTAGTGAGACAACACACTATAAGATTCTTTGAAAAGCAAGATGATCGCACAAACGCACAGTCTACCTGAATGTTTCCTATCGCCTACCCCGATTGTAATAGTGCATCACAAACCTGTGATTCGTGGCACATTGAAATTATAAATTCTCATAAGAAAAACATTCAAATTGTGCATCAAAAATTTAATAGAACTTTTTTTTTAATGTGACTTTAATTTCCAAAACTCATATATGTGGTTATATAACTTCCCATAAATGGTTGGTTATGCTAAAAATAATCATATTATTGGAAACAAGTTAGTTAATAATCTTTTTTTGGGAATATCATTAGAAATATGGTTGGATTAAAAGGGTGCTTGATTTTATCATTAAAGAAATTTCTTGTAACTCCATCCTTTGGCACATTAAATCTTGGATAAACCAAAATATCTCTCTATTGGAACGAAAATAATACCTATGTATCAAATTGAATTTTCAAGGTGGAACATAAATTTTGTTTTATTCTACAATTTAATTTTAAGCTTACATTTGGTATTAGAGCTATCTTTCTTATTGTGGTGTTTGATTTCAATATTTTACTCCTTTCTTTCTTTAAATTAATTTTTCTCTATATGATGGTATTTTTTATTTGAGAGATTCATAATAGAGAAATATCTCCATTGGTTTTCTCTGAAATCTTGATTATTTAAAGTATGTAAGCCCATAAATTATATTAAGATATTGATAATTTTAGAGAGAGTGAATGAAATTAATTGTTTTGTTATATAAATGACTATATATATATATATATTATATATATATTATATATATATATATATATATATATATATATATATATATATAATATATATATATATATATATGTATGTATGTATGTATGTATATGTATATATTAATAATTTTAATATATAGTATGAAGATATTTTGCCATGATTTGAGTTATTTAATAAATATATATGGTGACAATTTAGTATCTCAAACATGATAATATCACAAGAACCCATGGGTATATCCATTTAATGACAACATGCATCGATTGTTCATATATGTAATAGAATTATAAGTGATAGTTATGAATTTTGCATATATCAAAATTGTAATTGAGAAGTTAATAGATGCTAAAATGTTATTTGAACATGGTATTAAGAAAAATAGATACTTAAATGCTTTTCTATGTATAATGAAAAACATTGATACCTTGTTCTAAGGTAATTCAAGATACCGTGATATGGCTTTAATATTTTACAGTTATTCATCATGATGCATCATATCCACATGAATGAACATCATAATATGCATTTGTTATGTTAAATGATCGTTATCTTGTTATTTATTCATGTTTATTTCATTCAATTTTTTCTCGTATGATTAAAACTAATGCATTGATGCTATGATTAACCTCTAGTTTTTAACCATTTTGATGCATAGACCTCAAAATTAGTCAATACAATTTTTTATTATCGTTGATGCTATCATAAGCTTGTAACATTAGTTGACCCATAGATCAGCCATAACATCTTATGTAAATGGCAAAGTATAAATCACATATTATATAGAAGTCATTATATTAAAGAATAGCATCAAAATTGTGATTAAATCATGGAAATGATATGTCCTTTCCCCATAAGGAGGAAATCATAATTCATGAAATAATTGGAATATGGTAATAAATTACATCTCACATTAGACATGATTCCAAATGCCCTCACATAACAGTTCATCTACCTATTGATGTCAGATCTATTAATTGCATTATTAAGTTACAGAGAAAATAAATTGATGTATTATAATCTTGGCCCTTGGGAGAATATGACACATTGTGTTGCTTTTAGTATTATTATAGTTTGTTAATAATATAAATTATGGTAATATATGGATCATATAATTTTTTGTAATATTACAACTATTCCATCTAAAATTTTCTCTAATCATGCATCTCATATTCCCATGTTAAATATTGATACTTTTGAGAAATTGAAGGAGAAAATTATCCTTATACTAGATTGCATCGATGTAGACTTTGTGTTTCATGAGAATGAACCCCCCATCTATATAGAGTCTAGTAAACCATCAAATAGGACCTTATATGAGTGGTGGGAGTGATCTAATTGATTAAGTTTAATGTTTGTCAATAGCCATGTTGACAAAGGTATTTGAGGTTCTATTCTAGAATTCTCTAAGGAAAAAAGAATTAACTAATGTTGTTAAACAATATTATGTGGTTTCTAAAAAGGTGTTATCTAGCACCCTAATAAGAAAACTATCATAAATGAAAATTTTTGGTAATGTTGGAGTATGCGAACACATTATAAAAATGAGAGATATAGTCACTTAGCTAAAAGCTTTAGATATCACATTCTTCAAGTCTTTCCTTGTCCAATCCATACTCATATCGTCTACATAATATGTGAAATTTAAGATTTCCTATAACATAAATAAAGACAAACTGTCAATTAATGAACTATTGCCCATGTACATTCAAGAGGAAGGGATACTAAAGTAGGAGGAAATAGAAAACAATCATCTAATTACTAATGGAAAGGTACATTCTAGAAAAGAAAAGGGTGCTCAATATAATACAAAAGAATGAAAAGGTGGAAACTAGTAGATTTGACAATAAGGATACCATCAAATATTTTTTCTACAAGAAGAAAGGACACATCTATAAAGTGTCCTCCAAATATAAATCTTGGTTAAAAAAAAACGTAATTTCATTTCCTTAATGTGTTATGAATCTAATATGGTTGATATTTTTCATAATCATTATTGTATTGGCTTTGGTTCTATAATCTAGATTTTCAATAGAATTGAAGATTTAACCAACCAAAGGAAGCCAACAAAAAGTGAATGCTTCATCTATTCAGGAAATAGGATGTGTGTATGTGTAGAATTAATTGGGGCCTTAAAAGTTATCCTAGATTTTTTTTTTTTGTTTTTTAAATCTTAAAACGATATTTTATATTCCTCCTTTCTCTAAGTATCATATTTCAATATTGATACTTGTTCCCTATTGTTTTAGCTTCGGTTTTACTAATTCTACTTTTAGTTTGATCAAAGATTCACTTGTTATGGGTCATGGAATACTTTTTTATGGTTTGTATATATTCAATTTAACCTCACTTTTGATTCCATTTTTACATATTGCATGGGAATGTTGGCATTAATCGTGGTATTATGAATGGGAAATCCTCCATTCTTTCTTGTACAATATTGGGAGAGATCTCCATAGAAACAATCAAATATTAATAAATTATGGAGTCCTTGAGACTCGTAATTTCTCTAATTTCATTTTTTTGTGGACTGCATAAAGGGAAAATAGACCAACAAAACCAAGAAAGGTGTCAGGAGGAGTTCAAAAATATTATAAATCATACATAACGATATATGTGGACCATTTCTGACTTAGTATCTAAATGGTCAACGATACTTCATTTCATTTGTAGATGATCACAGGGATTTATGTTTTTCTATCTACTATTTGAGAAATGTAAGGAACTATATGCTTTCAAAACTTATATGGAATAGGTAGAGAAAAAAACTGGAAAAGTAATTATAATTGTGATATTAGATATAGGTGGAGAGTATTATGGAACATACATGGGTACATGCCAAAAAACAGGTCCATTTGTGAACATTCTTAAAGAATAGGACATTGTTTCTCAATACAAAATGTCCATCTCATCACATCAAAATGTTGTAGCTAAAAGTAGAAGTTGTATTCTAATGGACATGGTGAGGAGTATGATTAGTAACTCCACCTTCTCATTATCTGCATAGAGTGAGGCTCTAAATTCCATTGTATATATCCTATATAGGTTTCTGCTAAGGTTGTTGCTAAAAATACTATTCGGTTATAGAATGGTTGGAAACCAAATTTAGGACATGTACACAAATGGGGTTTTCATGTGGAGATCAGGATACATAATCCAGTAGAGAAAAAGTTGGGCATAAAGGAAACCATTAGGTTTTTCATTGGTTATGCAAAAAATTACAAGGGATTGAAATTTTTGTCTACTTCTATCGATAGTGTTAGATATCGTCAACATACAGGGGATCTCCCCGATGTGAGTACTCAGTTAGACCTCACACCATTTGGTGTAGGAGTCCAATTTTACTATATGGTCAAGCAACCATTGTGTAGGTCTTAGAGGTATGCCTTGGTTACAATACATACACAAGACATCACAAACACCTCTTTGGGGTAGCAAGTACGTAAACTTTGGGTGAATTCAAATGTAGAATGCACAGGTAATTTTCATGGCTAATAAAGTGAAAGAAGCCTCTAGTTAGGGAAGTAATAGTACTTTCTGAAGAAATAGCCACAAGTGTAAGAGAAATACTTGTTGATTTACTTAAGAATTAGTTCACAAGATAAACAATAACAACACTCATTCAAAAATATCTATCTAATAAATCAAATAGTTCATTAATCTTAGTATGTAATATGCCAACAAATATCACAAACACATGAAGAATAACCTTCCTATATTTAAGATACATTCATGAAGAAGTGTTGGATCCAAGAGCTTCTGATTACTGATGAAAGTTTCCAAGTACATAGTTACATAGATGAAACACTATACCTAATAGTGTAACATGAAGCCAAACCTTTCTTCTCCAAAGTATGATTTACTGCCTATACAATAGAGGAGAAGTGAAGGAAAAAATCTAAGAATGCATGCCCTTTACCTGAGTTATGAGGATCTATTTATAACAAATTACAATGGCTCTTGAGTTTTATCATGACTATTCAACTTCTGTGACCTATGGGCTTCCATACAACCTTTCACATTATATACACAAACTTTTACATTCCACATGTGTCTTTTCACATTCCACATGTGTCTCTTGGATTTCATTTATTTAACTTATTACAAAAGAAGAAATACATATAAAATGAAGGCTAAATAATACAAAACTGCTAATAGGACAAAATTCTTTAAAATATGTAACCCATTTTCTTCTTCATGGATCTCATTGGTAATATATGTATGCCACACTCTGAATTTTGTAGTAATGAATTTGACCTGTACCGACAAATTTTTTATAAACCACATATTCACCTCTAATGCTTCTACCAACATGGATTTGGCACTATATTGTGCACTACTCCATAGCCATGACAATTTCATGTGAGCTTGAGCTAGCACAATGGAATATTGTAGAATAATGTCCTTAGGGATCTCTAAGCCTTCTTGTTTTGATGTTTCCTTGATTCTATCAATGTGGTTGTTCACCTCTGGTAGGATGATATCCATGACTCTTGTCTCTCCGAGTGGTTCCACTGAAGGAATACCATGCTTTTGTGCTAGGGACTCCAAACCACTATGAAGATAACTATAAGAAGTTATGGTGTTAATGGATTGTCCATTGAGATGGATATATTTATGACTCTGGAGTCTCAACTATACTCTATCTACTTTCGTAGCAATTCTATTATTCCTAACCAACCGTTGCAGAACATCTTGATATTTGGTATCCCATTCCTAAATTTGATAAATAGCCTTGCTTTCCACGTTTAGGTGTTTTAATAATTCTTGCACCTCCATTTCTATACCAACTAGGGGGGGAACTACTTCATGTAGAAGTGTCATTTCATCATACAAGTGTGCCACAATATCCTCCATTGGTCCCAATTCCTCTTTCATTGATGAGTGTTGTTGTAAGCTAGTGAATAATGTGCATTGTTACCAATACACAAACACAAGTAAACATACAGAAAGAATATAAAGAGACAAGAAATAGTGATGGGGAGATAACCAAGTCATAGATATGTATTTTGTGTTATATAAAGAATCTCTATTACATTGTTGTTCCGATAGGTATATATAGACTCAAAGAAAGTTACAAGAGTTTAATTATCATTTTAACCAAACTGTATAATATATCATTAGTTATTCATTTGTCCTATTATAGTTTGTTTACAATTAAGCTGGTTAGCTATGCCTACTAACCTTTTTCATATTTGACTAGTCGGCCAACACAACTAGCTCCTTCAACATCTTCCCCACCCTCAATACCTTCTTCGTCCCGAAGATAGTGGAGAGTTGGAAAACAACAAGCCAAAAAATGAAAGGAATATTTCACATCAAAATTTATGAACTGGAAGTAAAATAAAAATGAAGTTAAGGAAATTGGTGGATTAGGGATCGATGTTTCGGCTTCTGTAGTATGCATGTCCAGTGATGGTCGGTATGGCTGGTCCATTGTTTTGTCAACCTCTTCTACATAAGACTCTTTCTTTGAAAGGACAACATATGTATAACACTAGGTGCTTTAAACTAATGGGTAGGCCATGGAAAATGTGGAGAAGCATAATGTGCTTGTGGAGTTGGAGTTATGCCAAGAAAGGTTGTCTAATATATTACTAGAGTCAACATCTACAAATGTATATCGAAGATTGAGCATTATTGAAGTGCTACTCTTTCTTTTACGCTCGAATCTATAATATTATACAAGTATTGTATGCTATATTCTAATGTCGTAGAGTCTACTACCATCTAATTGAACAATATATTTTTCTCGATACTCTCCACTTGTAGCAGAACTTGTTGTAGGAACTTAAAGGAATTTTAAGCTTTGTGTTGGTATTTGTTTCATTCACGTGAACACTCTCGATGTTGTTGCATAAGCTTTGCATATTTTTCCCTCTCTTGCTCCACTTGAGTATTTATTGGCATCTAAGTTCCAGAGTTTGAAGTCTACCTGGCTAACAGGTCTGTAACAAGAGTTTCTTGGATCCATATATCCGAATGAAAAATAGCTAAATAGGAAGGCCAATTATTTAGAGCAGTTTTGAGATAAACATATTTTTCAAGTGTAGCTTTCAATATATGTTTTGCTGCTATAAAATTGTTGTGGGGCTTATGCAAAGCTTCAGTAAAATTAGGATTAGCCATAAGTATAGGTTGAGATTGCAATTCTAATACATCAGCAATGAGTTGGACATCTTGGTCAGTTAGATGCTCTACCAACTATTGGAAAACAATGAGATGATCATCACTCTTGGTTGTTGCAAGAACACTTAATTCTTTTTTGGCTTGGTTCTAGTACTTCAACCAAGTACCTCTTTCTCGTTCCTATATGTGATGCAACTTCTGAGTGTCTTTCTTTATTTTTTGGAGCTGTTTCTTGCCAACTTTGACATATAGTTCCATAGCCTAAAAATGTTATCTATCACTAGAAATCTTAATCTCAGGATACTTACTAGTGATGTTGACATGATTCTTCTCGTTCTTGGTTATTTAAGGTTGTTCTAGATGATTCTACATTAATTTAAGTAGTCATAACATTAGTATTACTTGGATTAGTTGCTAGTGTTGTATTAATGACATGTACTCCTCGTACATTTCGCTCTTGCGACTCAACTAAACCATGGTTTGTATACTAGTTGAGATCTCTAACAGTTTCATTCGACTAAGTTTGTTCCAATGAGTTATCTATAGAAGTAGGATCAGATGTGTTCTGCACATCCAAGTGATTATCCTCCAACTTGTTTATTTACAACTGGGATTTTCATATCCGAGTATGATTCAATTGGCACTATGATTTCTCAAAAATGTCTTCACCTAACTACTCCTTATCAGGATACTCCTTGTTAGTGTGGTTGATTTCTTCATCAACTGTGTTTGGGGAATTAACAGGTGTATCCTTCGCTATGTCAATATTAGGAGTTGTGGGAGATTGACTTTCTTGTTTAGTGTCATTCTTATCCTTCTAAAGGACTTCATCTATTTTTTCTCTATATATTCAACAATAAAACCCCTAGCACCTTCTAGGTCATCTTCAACATGCCTTCTAATGGATGCAATTCTATGCTTAGCAAGATTTTTGATAGGTTTTTATGCAGGCTCCAGATCTTTAAGAGCTCCATCCAACTGATGTTGCTTGACTAGATCAGTGGTTTTGATATTTTTAATTATTTTCTTCCACTTGTATGTTTTAGCTTTGGAAGGGGTAGATATAGGGCTGATATCCTCTTTGTGAGATGACTAATGTGAAGGTTTAGATAAGGATACTGATAAATCAACTTTAAAGGGTTGTAGTTAAATACTAGCATATAATTAATCCTCGACTTTAGGATCTTTCAGAGGTGTAATGATATCATGGTTCAACTCAAAAACCACAAGTGTAATGGAATATTTAGTATCAGACTATCCGCATAACTCACAAAATATTTATTCTATTGTTGGTTGGTAGGGGAGTTCATGGGGCTTCATTGCGGGGGAATTACTATACCAGACTTGAGTGTAGTCTAGACATAATTGAATATGAGAGCATGTGTAGTCAAGACATAATTGAATATGTCAGCATGTGGGTAGGGAATGATAGACTTGTTGGGGAATTCTCTACTTATCAAAAATATTCTTAATATTCAACATCGAGTTCTTAAAATTTTAACTTGGGTCAAGCGACTATGACTCCCCTTATCAAATACTAGATAAAATCATAAAATTGTTCATCATGGGTGCATCTTTCTTTCTAAAATCATCATTCCCAATTGGTGGGTTCACCCTCATGGCAATCCATATCAATATAGAGGAAAACAATATGGGCTTACAGGAGTTCTAGAAATCTTGGAAATCAACTTTAACTAGGTTGGCCACATGATTTAACCAATTATACTGAGTTCTAGATTGTGTTATTTCACTCATAGTTTCCAACATGGTGAACTTGATGTCTAAAGCTTAACCTGCCAAACTCAGACACAAAGAAACAATCATGCAAAACAATCTTGCCAAGGGTTATTTCACTTGGCTGGTCACCAAGCCTCTCGAATTTTCCCTGAAGACCCCCCTAGGAAGTTTTGTAACCAGTGAGTCATGTCACATGTAGTTGGTACCTTAGCTCTTTGTATTGAAGTCTTGTGATTAGATGGATAATGGTGTTCAAAATAGAGTAGCATTGGTCTAGAACGAATTTTCCATTCCAATAAATGCTCACTACGTACTTAGGGGCTTCTTCCTTCATTCCTTGAAGCTTTGCAACCAATGGGGATCCAAGAATTTTATGTATTCACAACTTCTATAGGTTTTCCATTTTTGAATTCCATTTATTTATGGTCTTTGGCCATTTGAGGTAAGCATAATATTGCTTTTCCCATGTAGATTCCACGACCTTAACCTAGCAGATGTTGTTAAAATGAACTTCTCGTTTTGTTTTTACAATAAGATCAAACGAGATTTGGTCCTGGATTTGACTGTAACTTCTTCTTCTTGTGATTCCTTCTTTTGTTTGGTCATGGCAAAGTCTTAAAGAAATTATTTTTTTCTAATATAATAATCCTCTATAATGTTTTTCTAAATTTATTAAAAACATTATATTAATAATTAAAATTTATAATGCCGTATAATTCAAATCTCTCTCCATTAATTATTTATAAATATATCATTTTAAAAATATATATCAATGTTCAAAAATAACAGTTTTGATTTTAAATCTCTCTCCATAAAATATTTATGGATATATCATTGAAAAAATATATATCAATGTTCTAAAATGACAATTTTGATTGGTCTCTTTCATGTAATAAATGGAAAGACTCATTAATCAACGTATTAATTGAGGATAATATTTTATTGTCATAAATATTATTAAATCATGTTGATGGGTATTTTTGAGTATATAGTTTCTAGAATTATAATTTTTTTAAAGAATAATTATTAAGTGGAGGTTAAGTATTTAAATTTTTTAGAATTTTGTAAAATATTTTTAAAATTATTCTTATATCAAAGGTTGAGATTTATCTTTAAATAAGTTATGTCTTTTCTTTTTCTTTTAATTAAATTGGTTAATTAAAAAAACTTGTGAATTGCATATAAGTTGTTTTTTTGGTCATGTAGTATTAGCAAGCTATGACATTTACTCATCATATTGTAACAAAGTCTATTTATATGTTGAGAATATGCACAATAAAATGAAAGTACATCTCCGTAGTTAACAATCACGTTACTTTTTTTAATACATATGTTTAATACATATGTTTAATTCATATATTAACTTTTTAATAATTACTAATAATAAAATTAAAATAAAATTGTAATTTAATTGATTTTTATAATTTTTTTATTTTCCCAACTATGAAATATATTTTAAACTAAGTATTTTGATAGTAGTGACATACCAATTATTTATCCAAAGGGATCAAATATCTTGGGATGCAAACATATTTTAAAGTGAAAGGAGATTTAGACTAGTATAATATACATAATTGACGTTGAAATATTTTATTTATAATTCATGTTCTCCACATCAAATTGTTAAAACATACTATTTAATTATTGTCCACAGGGATCAAATCTCTTGAGATGCATCTCTTGATATCCAAAAACCTGTTAAAGTGAAAAGAGATTTAGACATATATATGTAATTGACATTGAAATATTTTATTTATAATTCATGTTCTCCACATGAAATTGTTAAAAGATGACCCTATTATTTTTTATGCATATATTTAATATTGTTATTATTAATGTTTTCTAAAATATTACTTATCAAATCTATATTAATGTTTCAAAGAATCACAAATATCTCTCATATATTGAATTAAAAAACAACTATTAATGAAATGAAAATTATGTCAATCTTTGTCTCTTGATATGTGTGATGTTGAAATATTTTAGTCAACTTGCCTATTGAAATATTTTATTTATAATCTACCATAAAACTATTTCTATTAATATTTTTGAAATCTGTTATATCAACTTCACAATAGAAATAAAATAACTTCCCATTAGAAATAAAATAAATGACATATCTCCCTAGTTATTAAAAATGAAAATATAAGAAAAAATCAATTTAAATTACTTTATTTGTACATATAATATTATGTTATTTAATATGGTTACTAAATATTTTTTATTATAAAATATTTTTTGTTATTAATATATTTTTGTTTTGAATATCACTTGTCAATTCAATGTAAAATAAATAACAATTAGCACTATTTCTTTTATCTATATATTAAACAGGACCTCGTACTGAAAAATATTTTATTTTTTATTTTTTTATTTACTTTGGTTACTTTATAAAAAAAGTTATAAAACTTTAAGATTTAAATAGTTTAAAATTTAAATTCGAGTATTTAATAATCACCCAACATTAATTTCTTTATTATTATTATTTTTAACATTTCTCCCATAAATACAATAATTATATAATTCATATAAATAGAAAAAATAAAATAATGCTAAACTAAACAGTATTTTATTTGACTATTCCATTAAATGTTAAACAACGAACGTGGTAAAGAGATAATATTGCAGGTCTCTTTCCACATAGATTCATTTTCTTTTATTTAATAACATACAAATATTTTATTTTTAACGTTTAATAATATTAAATACGGCATCTATACAGAGAATTCAGTCTGGTAACTACTCTTTCAGGTTTAATCTATTTTATGTTCACTAGAAATGTGAGTGTCTATTTAGAACTGGAAGGGTTTTACTTTGGCTGGAGGTTTGTTTTTCTTGCAAGTTCATTTTATTTCTTGGTGTGATTTTTTTTTGAGTTTTTAAAATATTGAAAATTTATATGGTTTTAGAAATATATATAGAGTTAAATTTTTGTAAGTAAAATTGATTTTAAATAGTGGAAAAATATATCATAATTTAGTTGCCAAATTAATATTAGGGATAATTGTTATTAGTAATGTGGGTTGGGTGATCTATCATTGTTATTCAAGGAAAATTACACTCTGTGTAATCACTAGCTAGCGATCCGTAAGGGGGAAGACTTTCACTCATTTTAGCGTTGCATGTTTCCTTATAGCTAAGGAATATAAGCTCTTAGCCAAGTAAAAGTAGTTTATGTAAACATAATTTTGATTTTCGACATCATTGTAACTAAATTTAAAATTAAATCATTATCATCTAAATAATTAAAAGAGTTAGAAATATATACTATGATTATTAATGTGAGGATGGTGCACAACTCCAATGTACAAAACTAAGGTCCTTTATGGAATAATTCCTTAAATGATATAAGGACGTTATCCAAATACCCAATACATTTATACATCCAAATAACGTGTCTTCAATACTAGCTACATGATCTCCATATACCTATTCACATATTACAAATATGGTCTTTTCATTACTAGTTGATCATATTATCTACACATTTACACTTTACATTTATATTTAGCCCCATATACCTCTCCTGCCCTACCCCCCTCTTAGGGTCATATCATATACATTTGACCTAATATATGCCCATCTGGAGTCATAACTTTGTACTCTACTTCATAATGCTTTATCCTCAAAGCTTTATAGATAAGAGTGTTACTTGTTGTGAAACCAAATAATAACATTTCTTTGTAATTCTACATGATTTTCACCATTGATGATGATCAATTCATTCAAACAAAATTCTCATTACTCTTAAGCCTTGGAGGTTGGTTATTGCATAGTTTTTGTTCCTTTCATTCCATGTAGTTTTTTTGTAACTTCTCCTATTTCTATTAGTCATTGGTATTTGGTAGTAAAATGCTAAATGTGATCTTGTGGTGTTATTGTTAGCTACCCCCTTTGGCACAATACTACAAATTCCTTCTACACTCACCTAGATCCCCGATGGTGACTTTTAGGTTCCATTATGCACTTATTTACTATATTAAAAAAAGCAACCCTTCAACATTTCATATGCATATGGTACAACCCGAAGGAAACAACCAATCATGGATATTCAACCTGATAATATTAAGCATTCGGATTTGATCCCTCTGATGACTCAACCCAAACACTTATGGAAATGTTGTCATAACCCATTGTAGCTACCATGGTCATATATCATGATTGTAGTCCTACTGTCGTAATTGAAGGTATTACTGACATACATCCTATGCAATACAGATCATAGGAAATAATGTATATGATAGCTAAAACAAGCCTCAATGAACGCAATTTACCTCATGATGCTTAATGCATACCCTAAATCACTGAAACCATCGGCTGTAAAACTTCAAACCCTAAAACATATTTATTCATCGTAAATAATTATCTCACAATCATTAAATTTTACATAGGAACATAGATACCATCGATCACCTACCTCATTAATTCAATATTGATAATCACCTATTATGAACCCATCATTAACTTAACACTTTGAGTTAATGTACATCCACTAGTGCCCACATGCATAAGTATTCAATCATTCCCATAAACAAAGATAACACATGCAACTTTACACATATGTTGAAAGATTCAACAAACAAGGAGTAAGAAGCAAACATACATTACATCCCATGCACATGAAGCATATAAAAATACTAAAAAGAGGTCACTTGGAAAATGGATCAGCGCCACCCAACCTAGAACTGACTTTCTCTAGTTCACCCTTGAGTTGAGAGTTTTTTCAATGGATCAACTATTTGTTTTGATCTCTTCAATGGGTATTTAATACCCTCTTTCATTATATGGTTTCTATTAGTGGCGTCCTGCTTTCATGGATCTTTTTTACCCATTCTCCTAGGCTTTTCTAAGAAAAGCTCGCCTTTATCTCCCTTGAGGCATTCTCTCATAAAAGCTTTCCTTTCTCTCCCGTAATGATTTTATGTTTTTCTTAAATTAACATCTTTCTCCAGCTAAGTAGCTTAATGGATGTTTATCTCTAATCCATTAATCTTATCTAGAATTGGATCTACAAGTCTTATCATGAAATAATTATCCATTCCCATTAACTAATGGGATTTGGGAAGAAAACTCATCTCTTGGTGTATCACTTTCCCAAGTGACTAAATTGTTTTATGTATTTAATAAAGTATTTACTTTTATTGTTACACATCAGACCTAGCTTTTCTTAGCTTAGGTTAGCAGAGTTTTACATACAATGGAGGGGGGTTACGTACTCCACCACTTAAATTTACACCATCCTTGGTGTATTATTGCATCTTACCATTTTACTTTCTTCGTTCACAAGTAGATGTTTCTGAATTTAGAGGCTCCCATTTACTTGCCATCTCATGCAAAACTTCTGATATATAACGGTTATAAAGGAGCTTTACCTACACATCTCATAACATTGGTACATGTAACATTTGTTTCAATAAATTTTGTGAGAGATTTTAGATGCAGAAACTCAACTTTGCTTACCATAGTTAATATCATAACTTGATATACAATACTACTATTTGAGTAACTATGGTTTACATTTCCCTCAATTTAAATATGATTCCTCATGTTCATTATATTTGAAGAAATGCATGTTCTTCCCCTGTGTTCTTCTAATGCCTTTGCGTTATTGCTGAACACTTGCTTCTTGCAATTGCCTTGCATTGGTAACAAAAAATCAAACCAACACATTTTATTAATCAACATGTATAAAATATCATATCAGGTTAGCCCAAACATAACTATAGATCACATATAATCCACACAGATCATAATCATAATCACATGCATACAAAATTGAAATAAAACACTAATATCTATCCTTGAATCACTTCTCAACTTCTTTCTTCTATACACAATCTAGGTCGGTTTCCATACCAGACAATCACTCAGTGCCTTCTCTTTTATCATGTGCACCTACACATAGAGTGCATTACACACACATAGTTGTATATGTCATATATTATCATGCAATACCTACATCCATACAAATACCATATGTACCATTTCTACACAGTACCACATGTAGACGTGTACCCAATATCAATGTCCATAGCATGGCATATCCTCCATCCACATGTTTTCAGCCATGTTAGTATTATGCCAAAAATTCCTTCAATTATTCATATTACCTTTAGGCAAGTTCGACCAAAACGTGCTCAGTTTGTTGATTGGAAATGAACGAATTTCATGGCCCTATTCAATTTCTGCAATCCGAGCCCAAGTAAATAAATTTTTTCTATGTTAAAGTATTCAGGTGCTTTGTGGTTGCAGAATAATTTCAGAAAACACCTTCATACCACAACTTTATCATATGAATAACTTTTAATTTTAGAATTTACTTGGTCACTAAACCGAGTGTTAATGGCTTCTGCTCAATCACAAAGCAAGCTTTTAATCTAGTATGAATTTCAATATTATACTTGAGGTTTAATAGCAACTTTTATCCTTGTTTGTAGAAAAATAATTACTTGCTACTTAGACATACTCTGCATATAAACTAATCATGTCATATGATTTACTGTTGTTCTTTTTACACTTCTTCCAGCACCTTGTTGGCCATGATTAATTCAGTGTATGTTAAAAACCAATTGAAAAGTCAGAATGCAAATACATACATCTCCCATACATGAGTTATAAATGAAGGTTTCCATATTCTCAATTCCACACCCTCCAAGTTTTCTAGGTACTATGTGTACGGAGGTGTGAACCTAAGTTATTCTGATGTTTACACTTCCTAAACATTGGATCACCCCTGGAAACAAAATAATATAACTCATTTATTAATTATCACATGAATTTCTGAGACGTTTAGGCAATACTTGTTACGTTGTCCTATTCAGACCCAACAACACTATTAAGGCAATCTGACTGGAAGACTTCTTCAAGGTTGTTTGGAAGGAAATAGCGGTGCCAAATATCTATCTTAGATTGTACCCTTGAAAATTGATTTCAATAGATTTCTAACTATTATTTTAGTGAAAAAAATTATCTTGGCATGCAAGAATATCACTTAGTAGTACCACTTAACCATCTAATATGGTTAAAGCATCATATTAATTCAACAATGAGCCGTTGTATGGTTTAGTATTCTCTCTTATAGAACATTTTATATGTCACTCCTTTGGTGCATCTTTTTTTTAATTGCTAGCATAAAATCGTTAGATCCTCATAAGTATTTTTAATGAAAAACCTTTTGGGCTTTATCAAGAATCTGTTAATTAATTCGGATAGTCATGATTTGAATCTAGTGTACTCCTTACTAGTCAGTAGACTATAATTTAATTGCTCTATTTTTAATTCAAGTTCATAAGCACCACCATACCCAATATGTTTGTCATATAAAGTTTATATATACACACACATTATTTTGATATTGATTTTACTCAAACAAACTTCTAGGTTGCAAACTATCCATGCCCAATGAAATATGCATATGCTACTAAATATAATAACCAGGTAAGGTTAAATTCCCTTCAATAGTGTATATTTGAAGCATTTTTCCCATAAGGTGAATTAAACAGTTCAACTAATGGAAACACCCTATCCAAAAGTGAACTCGTCATTACATGTAGATGCACCAATGAACATAACAATATTAAACTGAAAGAAAATTTTAAGATATGTAGTCTCATACTACATAGAGAGATATGCCTTTCATAAGCTTAATGTTAATTCATGGGAATTTCATGAACATAAAACCTTCAGAATATGTTCTAAGTTGGAACCCAATTAATTAACTATGAATTTCTAGATGAAATTGAATTACTTCCTATGTCTTGTATAGATTCCATCTATATGCTTTTTCATTTTTATTGTTCCTCATGTTGGATGTGATCTATGGAGAAAACACTTGACCCTCTAAGAGTTCAACATTTCCTTTCATATATCATCCTTTCTTAGGACCTTATAAGCATAAAATTTATTCCATTAAGTTATGTCCTTCACTAGACTATCTTTGCGAGCATTTGTTTGTATTTTCTTAAGCTATGTCCTTGCATATAAATCATACTAATAACTTGATTTCAATATGAGTAGAATAATGTGATGACTATATCACTAAATTACATCAAAATTTTAATCCAATACCCATACTTTTACTTAGTTCTCTACTAACCATGTACTTATTTTAGTAATTGTGATAAGAATTCCATTTTTAGGTTTCTGCACATGACTGGGCACAATAGGCTATAGCTACTAGCACATTAGCACCGCATTTTCTTGTAAACAAAGGCTCAATTTCATGTGCGTATTGTAGCCTTTCCTTTATGTTGGCACCATTTAGGACTTAGCTTCTCAAAAAGAGTCGAGAAAGAAAAATGATGATATCTGCAACTGATCAGCCAGCATCATTGCTACCACCCAACTGTCTTGATAAAATGTACCATCATTTAGGTTGTTTCATTTACTGGACACAAACTTCATATTATGTCCACCATTTTTATGATTCTTTAGTATGTCTTCTACAAATGATGATCTATAATCTAAGTTATTAATATTCTCTCCTCTATGCTCTTATTGAGATAAATTGGGGACTCTTCGCATTAAAATGTTCACTCCTCTATGCTCTTAATGTGTTCCTAGTAACTCATTCAAGTGTTCATTTCACAAATTGAGCATGGATAAAATTCATTTGAAGCGATGAAAAAAAACTATCCTAATTTGTAATCACTATATTTTCAAACTTGAAACTAAGCATTCAGTAGCACACGCATATCAGAACAATTAAATTTTAAGCATACAAGAGAATATTATGTTTCAACCAATAAATCGTTATTTTCAAGCCCAATGGGCATAAAGGGAGACACTTTAATCTTGTGACCTTGAATCTGAAAAACATTAATCCAATAATGGAATCATACAAACATATTTGAATTTTTTCATGTTAAATATGGGTCAAGTCAACAGTTGATATATAATTTTTTCCATTTACAAAGAAGGGGCATGACTCAAGAGCATAATTCAATCCAAAAATACCAATACATTGGGTTTTGTAAAGGTAATGTTGCACAATTGTACTCTTCATGCCCTGCCCCCCCACCTAGAAGAATCTGGTTTTTTCTATACACATATATGAAATCAGTGCATCTTATATTTCATTCATTATCACAAGAAGATACAACATAACATTTTATAATGTGTGGACAAATCATAAAGATGTGAGTTTCCCGTGCAAGCATAACTAAGGCCCATGAAGAGATAGCAAGTCTGTTTTCACAGCCATGGCAAGAGAAATGACATTCTTCCTTGAAGAGATAAATCTGATTTATAAGTGGGTGATCTGACAACCACGGAAGAGGATCTAGGATGCCATGAACCTAACAAGTGATTTCAATATTTACTGCACATATTTACCATGAGTCAATAATTTCCACTTGGATGCTATTAAATGAAGGATTAATGTTCTGCTAGAACAAGATTCTACATTTTTCGAATAGCTATACTTCCTTGGATAAACAAGATATGCAATATTTCTTAATCAATGTGCAAGAAATATTTTTTCATTCAATGTTAGTTTTTAGGATGTAGATGATATTAACCATTTTCGCGAGCTCAACAAAATTTTTGGAGAAGGCACTCACTCATTCTTCAAACTAGGACATGTAGTAACTGTGATATGCATTGCATCCAAAAGAATGTTGCGGCAACAACTTGTAGTGAAAAAAATTCCAATCCCTTTCTAGGTTTGTTCTATGATTTTTTCTACCCTAATCTGGATAAAATCTCATTTGTTTCATTTATAAAATTCCATAAATATTTATTATTATCCTTAACATCTTTATTATTATTTAATAGTATTACTACACCCTATTACCATCCTCTGGTTAAAACCCATATAAACATTGGTCCAATATGCATCTCCACAATTCATATCTCTAGTTCCAGTAATTTGATAAGCCAACCCTTTCTCTAAACCTGAGACATGCATCTTCTAAATTTGCAACTTCAATATACCAGAATGAATTGAGTTAGGTCTGTGTTATTTTACATATTCAATGCATAAAATTCACTTTCAATATTTAATCCACCATTACACACAAGAGCACACACTCATACATGCTAAGTGTTGATGTATCAATGCCATCCAAGTTATGACCATGGATTTTATCGATACAGCGAGATTTAATAAATATTCATGCACATGATGGGATGAAGAATGATTGCTACCCCCACCGGGCTGTAGAATGCACATCTCTTCTCTGGATGCAACTCGATTCAATAAATTATTACACACATGGGCACCTTGGCTTTAATATCCATGGTGAGTTATGCTCATCATGGTCGCTATGATTTCCTCTATACTGAGGACTCTCCCATGCACTAATTGTATCTAGATATTCCAATTTAGGCCTATCTCTCTGCATCATTTGGTTTCTGGTGAAAATATTGTCCTCACTCCAAAATTAACCCCAACTCATGAAGCTTTTGATTTCCTAAATTGCAATGCAATGTGGGTAGAGAAACGATGGGTGGGTTGACTAAATTTGCAGCATAGGGGAGGTTGTGGATGCCTATGAAGAAACATGAGTCCTATAAAGCCTTTTCATTTACTGGTAGTAAATTATTGCTCCTAACAGACTCACATGGAGGTCCATTGTTTAGCTTTGCCTCTTTATCACCATTGATCTTTGAATGCTCTACAAAATTGTCTCTTTATACTCCAAGTATCGTGGAGCTTTAAAGTCCATATCTACTTGGTCCAAATGTGGTTGTTATCTTGGAGTACATATATCGATATCTATCACTCGATAAGGATAAGTGTCGATTGATGACAAAGCTTAACAAGCATGGAACAACTCTGCAACTAGGGTTTATGCGATTCTCTACAATGGCACAGACCGCATTTCCTCTACCTCCTCAGAGTGTCTGCCTACCTAAGATCGACAGAACTCCATTGGTTTAGCCAACGTGGAAATGGATACCTCCCATGGGGGGGGCCTTCAAAGCCCTCCCCCACTAGTCGTGAGCCTTTAGTGCAAACTCGAACTATGCCCTTAGGGCCAGAACAAGAAGAGGTGAACAATAGAAAGTCCCCTCTGCGAGATAAGACAAATGCATTCACTAGTTAGTCAGACAGATGCAGCGAGATACCAGGAAGGAAAAAAGAGCAAGAGGAATTGCCTAAGATCACTTGGAAGACATGCAAACCCATCGCAGCTGAAAGGCCCAAGATAGAACTTCACAGTCATAGAATCAATGGGCGAATCCAGTATATGAAGGACCATGCACTCATTGGAAAATTTATTGGATTCTGGCTGACAGAAAAAGCCTTCCACGGATGGATCTCTGCCAAATGGAAAGCCAAGGGTCATTTCACCCTGCAGCTAGGCCCGAAAGGGTTCTTTACTGTGATCTTCATTTGCATTGAATACAGGAATAGAATCACGGATGAAGGGCCATATTTTTTAAATTCTGCATGATTTTATTTAAGGGAATGGGTAGAAAGATTCCACCTAGATAAGGAGGATCTCAGTTGGGCACAAGTATGGATCAGGATGTACTCACTCCCAGAGGAATACTAGAATGAGGATCAGCTCAAAGATATTGGAAACAGGTTAGGGGAATACACAAAATCGGCGGAAGAGACGAAGTTGCATAGATATACATCCTATGCCTGCATTTGCATCTTCATGTGCCTGGACAAGGCCCTGCCAGACTCGGTAAATCTCTTCCATGATGACTATGAATGGATTCAACCCTTGGTTTATGAGCATGTACCCTTTCGCTGTCGTAAGTGTCATGCTCATGGGCATCTTTTTCGAGACTGTTCATTAAATGCCAAATCCCAAACTTCTGATCCCTCTAACGAGTCGGCCAAATATGGCTTCACCAAAGTAACAAACCCCAAAAGATCGCACAAAAAAGCCTCCATTGGGAAAAACCCCAGCAGGACACTGCCTTCTTTCCTTCTACTAGAAGCAGCTTTGAGATTCTTGCTAAATATTCAAAAGATCAACCCCTAAAATCAATTCCCAACCCTTCACTTATCTACAATCCCTCCTCCTTCTGGCTCTTCTCCCACTCATCACCCCCCCAAAGATCTCAATGGAACCCCTAAGGAGGCCAGGAAGGAATCGGATTGGAAATAAAATGACATGGATGTTGACGGCTTTCCCAACCAATCCTTGAGCTTAGCAATCACTTCAAAAGACAATAGCCAAACATAATAGATGGACGAAGAACCAAAGAGCATTTATTTGGGAGAACTTGACATTCTTGAGCTTGAACGAGCCTTCAAAAAGAAGGACTATGACAAGATTCCAGAGCATTAGCTAAGCACAGTGGAAGTCATCATTTCCAGGGCTTACCAGCAACGACAATTAGGAATTCAACCGGGCAGTCATTGGGATGGTTGCTTCCTCCCAAAACACTCCAAAAAGTGGGGGAGAAGAAAATACCTCCAACGAACAATCACAATAGGGAAAATCCTGGTTGACTCAGGAAGGTATGCTAAGTTGACAAAGTACTGCAAGCCCACCACTAGTAGTGAATCATGAAGCTCACTTCATGGAATTTAAGAGGGCTCAACAGCCTAGGGAAAATGAGAATGATAAAAAACATGATAAAGTGGGAGCAGCCACAGATTTGTTTTCTTCAAGAAACAAAATGTAACAGTATCACTCTTGGAAACATTCTCTCCAGAGCATGGCCCGGTAGTCATTAGGTAGCAGTGGATGCTTGAGGTGCCTCACGCGGGCTGGCTATTTCTCGGAACACGCAACCGATAACGCTCTCAGATTTTCATGCATCTCAACACATTATTCAAGCCACTTTTCACATAATAGGAACTAACATCCATGGCCATCTTACCAACGTATACTTCCCACATGAAGCAGGTAACAAAATAGCTTTACTAAACACTATAGAAGTACTGAATCTCAATAGAGTTCATCCTCTTTGGATCATTGGAGGAGACTTCAATATGATTAGTAAGCTAGACAAAGACCAAGGAGGTCGAGCTAAGCTGGAGCAGGAAAATGGCCACTTCAAAAATTCATCCAAAACAATTCTTTAATTGACCTACAATTCTGCATTGGCACGCACACTTGGAGCAATCGCAGGATTGGGAGGCAACAAATTGCATCCAAACTAGACAGATTCCTCATATCTGACAATGTGGTGCATTTGGGAGGTGACATAGCGGCAACAATTCTCCCTTATTCAAGCTCTGATCACTGACCTATCTCCCTCCAGTGACAAAGACTAGGCAACACCACCAGGAGACCATTTTGCTTCGAAGCATTTTGGCTCACCCATCCCACTTTCAAAGACTTCATCAAATCTACTTGGAACAACTTCCTTCTGCCTGAGGGATCTAAAATGTTTCAATTTCAACAGAAACTAAAATATCTCAAATCCCAAATCAAGCGTTGGAATCAAGAGACTTTTGGAAATATTTTTTAGGCGCAACAAGAACTAAACAAGGAAATGAAAGAGCTCCAAAAACAAATAATCATAGGGGGACACAATGATGGGACCTTGGAACAGGAACAAAAAATTCACAATCAACTAGAGGAGAGGAGAAAGCATGAGGAAATATTATGGAAGGATAAATCCAGGATTAGATGGCTGAAAGAAGGAGAAAGGAACACTAAATTCTTCCACTGAACCACTGTTCAGAGAAGATGCACAACACTATCTCTTTCATTCAAAAGAAAGGAGGGGAAAGAGTGGAAAAGCATGTTGAGATTGAGCAAGAGTTTATAAGACACTTCCTGCAAGTTCATCAAGAGCCCCAAATAGATAGACGGCCTGCTATAGAAAAAATCACTCAAAATGTGTCGAAACGTATGACAGAAGAACACAACAAGCTCCTTCTATGCCCAATTTTGCCATAGGAGGTGGATGCCGCAATGAACCAGCTTAAGGAGGGCAAAGATCTTGGCCCAGATGGATTCACAACCACTTTCTTCCACTCCTTCTCGGAGCTGATAAAAGAAGAGGTCTGGCTAGTGGTGGAGGAATTGCGCACTCATCATTGGCTTCTACCCTCTCTCAATTCAACTATCATTGCGCTCATTCTTAAAGAAGAGGGCACCAATACTCCAGATAAATTTTGTCCAATCACTCTATGCAATGTAATCTACAAAGTGATATCTAAAGTCATAGCCAACAGGTTAAAGCCGCTACTGCCCCTGCTCATTTCGCCTAAACAATCTGGCTATGTGGAAGGAAGACAGATCTTGGATGGCATCATCCTCCCGCATGAAATCATACATTCCCTCAACCACTCCAAACAGGCAAGTATGATTCTCAAGATTGACCTCTCAAAAGATTTTGATAAGCTAAGTTGGACATATATAAAAAGAATGTTAACATATTTTCTTTTCTCTCCTATGTGGGTTCACTGGGTTTTAAGTCTTATATCTACAACTTTCTTGTCTATCCTTGTAAATGGCATCCCATCCCATCCTTTCAGTCCCTCTAGAGGAATAAGGCAAGGCAACCCTCTCTCCCCATTCCTTTTTATACTAATGGTGGAAGGCTTGGGCCACCACATCAAACAAGCCCTCCTCTCCCAACAGCTCAAAGGTTTATCCGTTCACAACTCCCTGACAATAACTCATCAGTATTTGGTTGATGACAACATGCTTTTTGGTTACCCGTCGGTTCAGGAAGCCTCTCTGTTCAAATCCTTGTTGAATGAATTCTTGAAGGCTTCAGGAACTAGCATCAACAACACTAAATCGTAGATTTTTTTTCTTCCACACTCCCCTTGTTACTCAGCATGCCATAGCATGTATCTTGGGTTTCTCCATTTACACACTCCCTTCTAAATATCTTGTAGCCCTTCTTATTGACTCTGCCATCAAGCATGCCTCGTGGAATATGCTCCTCAAGAAGCTTGAATCATGTATAAATTTATAGACACATAGATTTCTGAATATAGCGAGTCGATTGGTGCTAATCAAGGTTGTGCTACAGGCAATGTTGCTTTATCTATTCTCCATCCTTGCAGCACCTAAATGGGTAATTAAAAGAATAAAGGATATACAACACAACTTCCTTTCGGGGGCTATAGGTACAAATCGCAAATGGGCCTTGGTAAAATGGACCATAGCGTGTAAGCCTAAAGAAAAAAGGGGTATTGGTTTGAGAGATCCCACTCACTACAATGCTATCACGTGTGCAAAAATATGGTGGCAATGGCTCTCCACCCCCAACGAGCCATGGGCAGCCATCTAGACTGCCAAATTTGTCAATCGCAGGCCACAAGAGGAGCTCATTAGATTCGCTCCCAATGTAAAAGGTTCACTCATATGGAACGCTGCCAAACAACACTTCTTGTTGATTCAGCAACACAGTTTTTGGGAAGTATGAAATGGTAGAACAACTGGGTTTTGAATGGATATTTGAAACGAAATGCCAAAGCTCAATGTCATTCTTAGCCAACCTCCAAGCCACTCCGGGGAAGAGCAATATCAAGAAGAGGTCTGGCAGTATTGGACTCAAGAGATATATTAAGGGTAGAGATAATGGCAGCAAAGTGACAGGATAATTAGGAACGCGAATCACCGAGCTATGAGGGACCTAGAAAGGGATCTCCAAAATTGACGAATCAGATACTCCGAAGGCAAGGAAATTCCTCACTGGGCTTACTCACCTAAAGGAACCTTCTCAACCATAGAGGCTTATAAAATCATTTGCACAGGTCCTTCGCCCCTGGATCCCATCTAGGGTAGAATTTGGTCTCTAGGCACTTGGCCCAAAGTCTCACTCTTCCCCTGTTTGGTTGGTCAGTGGAAAATACTCACTTGGGAAAAACTCAGGTGAAGAAACTATCATGGACCCTCAATCTGTTTCAATTGTAACTCTCAGGAGGAAACACTTCAGCACCTTCTGGATTCTTGCACCCTAGCCAACCATCTATGGGAGAAGGCTAGCTTTCGATGTCAAAGAAGATGCAGAGTGTCTGATGATATCACCAACTCCATATGCCAATGGCAACAGAACCCCTACAAAAGTGAAGTTATCAACGAATTATGGAGAATGATTCGTGGGCTTTTCCTTTGGTGCATTTGGAAAGAAAGGAACAAGCGCATATTCAAAGATCAAAGTACTTAGTTAGAGATCATGTGGAGCAATTTCTCTCTGAATCTCAAAGAGACCTTGGCGCTTCACACTTGGCAGCTGGATGACTTTTCCACTCTTGCAAATGAGAAGGCCATCTAGGCAAACTGGAACATGCAACTCCCACAGGGAACTCATAATCAAGCCCCCTCAAAGAGCATCAACATAAAAAAGGACTCTTGGACCACCCCTCCAAAGCAAACGTTCAAGCTCAACTTTGATGGAGCTTCAAATGGCAACCCTAGAAAAGCAGGATTCGGTGGAATATTCAAAAATCATGAAGGCTTGCCCCTCCTTATTTACTATGGAAACATAGGATGGGACACCAACAACTCAGCTGAATTGGAGGGTCTTTGGCAAGGATTCCTCCTTTCTTGGAAACACAACTTTCATCCCGTGGAAATCAAAGGTGATTCCCTAATCCTCATCAACATGGCCCAATAGCTTCTAAGCAGGACTCATGCAAGAAAAATTTCCAATAGTTGGAGACTCGAAGCAAGATTGGAGGCCATAGAGCAATCACTTCACAACAATCGGGCCATCATCTTGAATCATGTTAAGAGGGAAGGCAACAAGGTGCAGACCTTTTGGCCAATTTCGGTGTGGAAACTGAGCGCACTCTAATCACAAGGACTCTAGACATAATTCTGAATCATGACCAAGAACAGGAATGCAAACTTCTGTTCCAAAAGGATGCCGCCCTCCAAGATGCAGGTGTTTGAGATGGCTTTAAATTCAATGGGATAGGGGTGGGGCGAGGCAGATCACCACCTGCCCACACAGTATAGAGTGTTAAAGATTGGTGAGGTAGTTGACACATGGCATAAGCACAGAGTTTGGTTTATCAGTTTTCATTCCAGAGGTTTCGACTCTCACATCGCTTCCAACATTATGGTTTCTCCCTCTGCACGCTCCGGCTTGCATCAAAAGGTGAGGTTCATCAATGCGAAATTTATGGAAGGAGCCTCTCGAGGCATGCCAAAGGAGGATAAGGCTAGGAGATGTCTCGGGGAGGTGGTGTATTTGACATTGATGTTTCATATGCTTTTCTATGTTGCCTCTGGTCTCAATTCGGACTTCTGGTCACCTAAGGTGATTTTTGTCATTCCCAAGATCTCTTGGAACCTACGTGAGAAGCTTCATTTGTTGCTTGGCTCGGCCCTCTTGGCTCAGCGAACTCTGTTCCTCCTCGCGTTCCTTTCCAGAATTTTGAGTTTTTGTTTTCATGTCCTTATCTCAGTGATTCATATCATTTTCTGGTTTCTGGTTTTTGGTTTAGGGAGGGATTTCTCTGAGCTAAGCTTCGCTCTCCTGGTAGAAAGGCTTCAGCTTTACTGTTGGCCCCCTTCCTGGAATTGGGGTCTCTGCGGTAAAGTTTGTTCGCTCAGCAGGCTAGGCTATTGCCACTACCCGGTTCTTGCTATTGTTCCACATTCCTGGACTTTTGCTATTGCTCCATCCCAGATGCCTCATTTACGCCAAAGAATGGGATGCCGTAGAGGCCAGCTGAGGCGTGTGCCCACCAGTTCGTCCTCTAACTCACCCTCCCTTTCTAGTGAACTATTTGTAGATCGCCACCCCTGCACCCATAGTGGGAGAGGGTGGTTCCATTCCTCCACCTCCCGCCATGGGCCTCCTTCCACATCTGGCTCTGTTATCTTTACCCTTAACAGCACTCTGAATCAGCCCAGGATAACTGCTCATTTCTCAGTGGTTTTCCATGAAGACAACCAAATATAAGACTCTAGTACCCATCCAGGGAGCACGGGGGAAATCTTGGCTCCATCTTCATCCCTCCAGCTAGATGTTAGAATTGCGCCTCAGCAGGATTTGAATGTACGGATTCCCAGCGCTCAGGATGTGGTGATGGCTGACCCTGGTCCCTCTGTTCAGAATGTGGCTCTAGTAGGGGAATTGCCAGATTATGGTTTGTGTCGTATCAAGGAAGAGCATGTTGATGACTAGTTCATTCACCCTAGCCTCCTCCTTTTGCAGTGCCACCTTCGCCTTTGGGCAAGCTTCTATGCCAAACAATTTAGTTGTTTTCTGGCATTTTTGTTAATTTTGTATTATCATGTGAATCTCAGTTCTGTCCCCTGCGCGGGTCCTGAAAATAGGCACATTACTACCAATAGACAGTATTCTCATCTGCTTTTTTTTACAGTTCTGCCTCTCGTGAGTGCAAATTTATGACTTCGGTCTTGCTGTAATTGTACCTCTTTACTTTGTAAATAGAATTAGTCTTATTTAGAAAGAAAAAAAAGGATAAGTTTCGATTAAGTTCAAGGATAACAGTCTGTAGAAGATTCCGTAGCTAAATCTGGAATGTAAAATCACAAAGCCATCATACTCGACCCTCCTCCAGATCAGTGGATAAGGCGAATAGAAAAAGTGGCATTGTGGATCAAAATGGAAACAACTGTCCTTAGGATAATTTTCCCTTGAAAATAGAAGGTGTTGTTTTGCTTTAAATGTGTTGCTATGATTTAAAGGTGTCGTTGTGCTTTAACAAAACTCAGGTTTCCTACAATTACCATAACCAGGCATGTCACCTTCATCATTCACCTCCAATTCACTAAAGTCATAACTCATTCCTCTAACATAATCCTTGTTGCTTTGATAAATAAAATCTAGGTTCTCTTTCATCATCCAATATGGATACAAATTCTCTTTCCCTAGATATTAGAGAATACACCTTGTCTTAAATTACAATCGTTGGGAGTATCGCCCCCCTTTTAACTGTTTGGTTGTTTCCTACTCTTAGAATTTTTTATGGTTTGAAGTTCAAATTCGTTAACCCTCTCATTATAGTCTCATTTTTCTAATCCTTTATGCATTTGAGGCACCCACTAATCATTTTGTGTCCAAAGTATTTGATATTTGATCCATACACACACACAACAATGCTATAATTGCTCAAATATTCTTTGAATCGATGATTTAACATATCAACAAGCCATTACTTTTTTGAGACAAGATTGAACCACACTAATTGACCAATTCCACCATATTAATTTATTTCATAACTTGTAGACAAAATCACCTTCTTTGGAGGCGCCAATGACATAGAAAGTGTCTAGATTGATATTTTAATAGTGATCCACTACATGGAATTTAATCTAAAGCTCAACCAACAACTAAATCTATTTACACTTTTTGGAGAAATATTTTATTCAAACATTTAAAAGAAGATTTGAATCTTCTCTAATTTACCATGGGAAATTTTGGTGGTATTTTCTTGTGATAGTATATTGTTTGGATGAGACATCAATAGTACATGTAAATATTTACACACAGGTGCTTGACATCATGACTATGCTAATCCATTCATACTCATTACCATTGTGACTAACTCTAAGAATCACATAAATGGATAATTTAATCTCAGTTATTTAATAGAAACTTCAGATGCCCTGGTCCATATCAACACACTAGAGAACTTATCCATCAAGTTTCTATATTAATGCCATAAAGATTGATAAAATAAACCATTTGAACCAAGCTATCCTAAAAAAAAATGATTTTCAAATTAATAACCCATCACATATGTTCTAATGTACTAGAGACTACATTGAATTACAATCATCAATTCTTTGGTTGTTATGAAACACAATTTATAACCCATTCCACATCCTATAGAGTTCACTGGCCCTTAGGTTGCAATATTAGAACTTAGCGCTCTGATACCATTTATCACATACCCCCCTGGGCACGATACTATACATTCTTCTATGCTCAACTGGATCGTGGATGTGGACTTTTAGGTACCATTATGCACTTATTTACTATATTAGAAAAAACAACCCTTCAAAATTTCCTATGCATATGTTACAACTCGAAGGAAAGAATCACATGGATATTCAACCTGATAAGATTAGGAATTCGGATTTGATCCCTTCGATGACTCAACCAAAACACTTATGGAAATGTTTTCATAACGCATTGTAGCTACCATTGCTGGATATTATGACTATAGTCCTAATATCATAATCGAAGGCATTACTGACATACATCCTATGCAATACGTATCATAAGAAATAATGCATGTTATAGCTAAAACGAGCCTCAACGAATGCAATTTACCTCATGATTCCTAATGCATACCTTAGGTCATTGGAACCACTAGTTGTTCAACTAGAAACTTTCAATCATATTTATTCATCATACACAATTGTCTCACTATCATTACCTTTTACATAGGAACATGGATACCATTGGTAACCTACCTCCTTAATTCAATATTAATAATCACCTACTGTGATCCCATCGTTAACCTAAAACTTTGAGTTAATTTACATTCACTAGTGTCCACATGCATAAGTATTCAATCATTCCAATAAACAAAGATAACACATGCAAATTTACACATATGCCGAGAGATTCGACACATAAGGAGTAAGAAGAAAACATACAATACATCCTATGCACGTAAAGCAGATCAAAATACTGAAAGGAGGTCAATGGGAAAATCGAGCACTGCCACCAAACCTAGAACTAACTTCCTCTAGTTCAACCCCAAGGTGAGAGTTCTTTCCATGGATGAAAAAATTATGTTGATCTCTTCAATGGGTATTTAGTACCATCTTTAATGATACAGTTTCCATTAGTGGTGTCCCGCTTTTATGGATCTCTTTTATCCATTTGCCTAGGCTTTTCCTAGAAAAGTTCACCTTTATCTCCCGTGAGGCTTTTCCTCATAAACGATTTCCATTCTCTCTTGCAAGGATTTTATGTTTTTCTTAACTTAGAATCTTTCTCCAGCTAAGTAGCTTAATGGCTATTTATCTCCAACCCATTAAGATTATCTAGAATTGGATCTAGAAGTCTTATCATGAAAGAATTATCACTTCCAATTCACTAATGTGATTTGGAAAGAAATCTCATCTCTTGGTCTCTCACTTTCCCAAGTGACTAAATGATTTTATTTATTTAATAAATTATTTAATTTTCTTGTTACACATCAGACCTAGATTTTCTTAGCTTAGGTTAGCAAAGTTTTACATACAATGCACGGTTGTTATAGCTATGTTCCTTAAATATTGTTGAATATTCCAACTTATCAATAGATAGTATTGGAAACTATCTTCTTATGTTCCATGGAATATTTTTTCTTAATGAGGATGTTCATAAGGTTTCACATATGATGGCCTTCCAACACACTACAAATCCACTTCATCTATCTTCTTTTTATAGAAAATGGCCTCTTCATTCCTCTTCGGTTGGTCCTTGATTACTCTAGCCCTGGATATATTCTTATCATATTTAATCCTCTAGTTGGGGCTTAACTTCATTACATTTTATAATCTTTTATTATTTATCTATTTAAAGATGGAATATGATCCCATCTATTAATTAATGTTGTCATTTTTCAAATATATACTATGTGTCTTATTTTACCTCATCCATTTGTGGCTTCAACAATATTCTTACAAATTCCTCTTCAATTCATTTGGTAGTCTCTTCATCTAAGATCCTTATTTCTTATTGATTTTGATAAAAAGAAACTTTTTCCAATTCCTTGAGATTTTTGCATTGGATTTCTATTATAGTTTTGTAATCTACATATTTTTTCATCTTTAATTTTGAATTCTTCCCTTGAATCATCTCGTTTCTAATTCCCCTTACTATTATTTCCTTGTTTTAATTGCTCAATATCCTTAAGGAATTCTTCATTAAGGTTTTGTAACATAGATAGCTCATCACTCTTATTTGTAATCGCTTACTTTTCTTGTCTTAATTCATCTTGAATTGTATACAAGGCCCTCATTTTTGTATTCATCATCCATTTTTTTGGAAGAGATTTTCAAATGCTTCCGATGTGATGTTCCATCTGGAATCATCATGAATAATCATCCACAACTTCTAAGGTTCACCATGAAAACAAATTATTTGCATTAAATTACTAATTTCAATTTCCTTTACCATTTTCAACCATTCCAAATGATGGATTTCAATTTTCCTCTCTCTAATATAAATCTAGGTACGAGAACTCTATCTTAAGTGAGCTCCAATCTAAACCCTCAACTTAAAACTAGTTATGTTATTAATAATTATTAAATATAGATACAACAATTTTTTAATATAATGTGTCATATTTTCTCCGTACAATAGGTTTTTCATCAACTTAGTGATATATTCGAATCAAAAGTTATGATAGTTTGAATTTATCATGAATTTTAAACTGTGTTCCGGACGTTGTCCTTATAGTTAATCTTTTTTTTATGTATCTCTATAATATTGACCATGTTGCATCTAAATTTTGGCCTATCGTAGTCTAATATGACTTATCTACCCTTGATTCTAATTAAAATTCCATGTGACAAGTGAAGGCTATGATAAATTTCACAATAGCTTCCTGAATTTGGACACCTTCCCAAGTGTACCACCTATTTGATTTTTGAAACATGAGTATGAAATTTATATTTATGGTATTTCCTTATGTACCCTAAACCCCTAAAATTTATAAATTATGAAAATTATCTCAAAAATGTAGGGCAAAGGTACGAATATGATTCATTTGAAATGGGTTTCTGGATTGGTCATAAATAATAACTTTCAAAAGTTATATTTATGAAACTATGTAGTCAACAAAAATATAAAATTGTGTTCTCTAATACCTTTATATCTCTCCTTACTACCCTCCAAATTCCATTCAAATATATATATATATATATTGAAAATGCCAAGACTCATTTGAAATTTGATGCATTAGGCACAAACTTTAAATTCTAGATGCTATATTTTTTAAAGTGTTGTAAACTAAAATTAAGTTATTCTACCACATTTACCTTAATATTGCCTCTCAACATTCTAAAAATACATGTCCTTAAATTTTCCATTAAAAAATTACAGAAAATGTTCCGAGATGACCCATTTGAGAAAGATTTTAGAACATTGAAAAATCCTAAATTACATTTGGTATATATCTATAAGTATTGTAATTAGAATATGAAATTTTAACCACTTGAATTTTTCCCTTTCTCTTCAACCTTACAAGAGTTTATGTTTTAAGACAATCTAGGAAACAAGTTATAGGAAAATTTTCAAGATGATTCATTTGAAATAGAAAAATTATAGGATCATAGCCTTAATATTGGAGAATGAAATACAAATATTTTAAAAACCATAAATACACACATGTACACTGGTATGCCCGTGGAGTGCAAGTCCAATATCGATAAGAGAGAGAAACTAGACAACAACTCTTTAAACTACAGGAGAACCCACTTCAAATACTATATACATTTATACATCTAAGACAAATGTCCTCAATAACGACTAGATTATCTCTATATCTACATATTTAAACGATGCCTAGGTGGACAACTCGTCAATAGCTCAACCCTATTACATATACATTTACAAATTACATATATGTTTAACTTCATTGGAGGTCACACCATATACATTTAAGCTAATATATATCCACTTTGAAATTAAAATATATCCACATTGAAATTATATTGTAAGTGAAATTTAAGGTTAAACATTATTATATTTTTAATGTTTTTCTAATTGAACTCAATTCTTGCAAATAATATATATATATATATATATATATATATATATATATATATATATATATATATATATATATATAATATATAGTATATATATATATATATAATTCTTTCTAATTATTAATGTAAATAAGATTTTATAATGATTCTTTTGTTTAGGTTATTATTGGTTCTAAAGTGTTTTTATAAATATTAATAAAATGATTAAAATTTAACATATAAGCTCTTCACCACACTAAATTTATTTTTACTATTTACTATTTGCTCTATTATATTAAGTTACAAAATTTGAAAATATTAATTTATAAAAAATAAATATTATTTAAGATTTATAATATACTTTATTAAAATAAAAACATATGATTAAACAATAAATATTAATATTCATGTAGTGTAATTTATAATTAATAAAAATGTGGAATTGAAAGGGAGATCAGGTGCCTAAATTCATTTAAATCTAGATTTATCAAAAGCATTTAAAGGGATCAAATATCTCAAAGTGAAAATATTTCCTCATATTATGCACTTAGAGAAGATGTTTGTACCTCAAGAGATTTTATCCCTCTTAGGGCTTGATAAATCCAGAATTAACATGAATTTAAGATGGTTATTAAAAAATAAAATATCAACTTGTAAAATAATATTTTTTTTTCTTTTCTTAGTCCCTTTCAAAGGAAAGAGAATAATTATTTAAACATATCAATTTCTTCTTTAAATAGAGTTTAAGGGTTTCCAATTTATTTTCTTTTACAAAACGAATTATGGTTGGAAAATGGAATTGAAGGCAACCAATATTTTATTTACATAGGGTTTAAATGGTCATAGTATTATCTATTTGTTCTATGTTCTACAACTTTTTAAAACATACTTTCTAGTTTAATTTTCCTAGAATATTGTAGGTATTTCTACGGAACACAAGTTTGACCTATAAAATGTCTACAATATGAGTGTCCCAACAGAGTTTTGAAGGTGTTAAATTTGTGTATGCAGTCAAAAACTCATTTCAAACAAAAACAAAATAAAATTTTACTAGCTTTTTCTTCAAAATTTGATTAAAAATTCCAAAACATAACATATTTAACAACACTTTTTTAAATACATTTATCTTTACCAAATTAATTCTTCAATAACATTAATTAAAAAAAATTCCCTTAATAAAATTTTATATATTTAATTCAATTTATATCAAATTTACTATCCATAAATGATCATTGATAAACATTATTTATTTTTAAAATAATTATATAATTATAATAACTTTATCTATGAAATTAAATTATCTAATTTTTTAACTCTATTCGGTAAATTATTTTTTTGTATTTTTAGAGCTTAGTTAATCAAATCCTGGAACCATGACTTGCTAACTCCTCATCAATAACAATAAAATATATATTTTTCCTTCTAATATAATTGATTATTACGATTTATAATCTAGCATACAATAACTACGATATCTTCTCTTTTCTTTTATATTAACTAACAAAATTGTATTAACAAATAAATTAAGTAATTCATTTAATAATATTGGAATAAATTATAATATTTTATTTACCACATAAATCAGTTTTAAAACCATTACAATTGTATTTTGAACCTAAAAAACAACATATCAAATGAGAATTTGAACATAAATAGATAAAATAACAATCTTGTTTTGATAATAATAAATAAAATACAATTTAGTCCTTAATCTTGTTTTGATAATAATAAATAAAATACAATTTAGTCCTTTCTCTTATTTGATAACAGAATCCTAATTAAGAAACAATCATTTCATTAAACTATTCTAAATATCTTCAATTAAAATCAAATATATTATATTTTTTTAACTATATTTTGTATTTTTTTAACTATTAGTTAAGATAGAATGTTGGAGTGGATTTCTTGATTTTACAGTCATGGTGATGGATGGCTTTGATGTGATATTAGGATAATAATTTCTTCAAGGATACATGGTTTTGATAACACCTTAGATGGACGAGATACTTGTGGTACAAGATAAGCAAGTTTGGTGTTTGGATGCTTCCCCAAGGAGGAAGTATGTGAAGGTGAAGTTGCTTTGAGCACTTAGTATTAAGAGGGAAGCATGAAGAGATGATGTAGATATGCATGCAGTTGCCATTAGGCATATTGGGATGATGACGGGATAGGGATGCTTAAACCACTTTATATTTTTTATTTACAGTATGCATGTGCATATCAAATGCTGAATGAGTTTCTAAAAGTACTCACAAACAGATGAATAGTTGAAAACAATATTGAGATTTAGTCAAGAAAGCAGCCACCAACAGCATAACATTATAGTTTTTGAGACCATAGTTGAAGGAATTTAAGTGACAATGACATGAGTTAGTGGAGGGAGGCTTTATGCCACCTTCGAGCTATCCTTTTATTGCTTTAATGTTGTTGGAGAAGAAGAACTATACTAATGATTTGAGGATATTTCTTGATTATAAGGCTTTGAGAAAGAAAACAATCAAGAACCGTTATCCACTCTAGCCTGCAATAGATTACTTCGATATGTTGATGAAGTCCAAGGTGTTTTTGAAGGTTGACTTGAGACAAGGTTATAATGAGTTTCACCTTGCAAAGGGTGTTGGCTAGGTGTGGGGCTTTTGAGTTTTTGGTGTTGCCATTTGGGTTATATAATGCCCTTGGTACATTTTTTGATTTGATGAAACATGTACTTTGTCCATTTTAGGATCTGTTTGTGGTGGTGTACTTTGATGATATTGTGGTATATAGCGATAGTATGAAGGAGTAGAAGAAGCAGTTGGGAATGGTATTTGAGGCACTAAGGAAGCATTAGTTGTTCATAAAAAAGTTGATGTGTATATTCACTTAGACTGATATACCATTTCTAGGACATTGGATTTGACAAGGATGTATCTGAATGGACCTTGAGAAGGTTTGTGCAATTGAATATTTCGAGCATCACACAAATGTTCGTGATATGAAGGTTTTCTTGATGATGGAAAATTACCATAGGAGATTTGTTGAGGGCTATTCCAAGATCAATGCACCACTGACCGACTTTTTTAAGAAGGATAGGTTATGGATATGGATAAAGAACTGTCATAAGCGTTATCAGGAAAACTAGTCTCCATTCAGAGCTGCTATTCCAACTAAGATGGTTAGCTATCTTAGAAACAAACAAACCAAAGTTACTTGCATTTTCCTGTATGAGAGATAGATGAGAGAGAAGCAGAGAGTACCAACCTCAGTCTTTCGCTTGGCTCCTTGCCTATTTCCTCCCTCTTTTGATAAAGTTTCGCCACTCCTTCCTCACTTGTCCTGCTTCAAAGAACATCTGTAGAGTCTAAGTAGCATAATACCATCAAAGCATAGAGATCTATAACCATAACACTATAGGATCAGATGTATATTAACCATACAAATGCATATACCAATACAAGATTAAGAAATATACAAGAATATGGAGGAAAACTCAAATAGCTCTATTAATAGAAGTAGTAGAAGAGAGGATTACAGCTAAGTTATCTGATGCAGTGCCATCCTCCTAGCATGAAAGCCCTCTTCACCTCATGAAAAGCTAGATCACCCAACAATACAATGTTTCACAAAGAAACCAATAGCACTTCCTTACAAAATACAAAATTCTAGCCTTTTCGATCTCTAGGATGAGGGATCCATATATAGATATTTGCAGGGGGGTGAGTCAGCTTCTGGGATTTTGATTAGTGTTATTTCTCTAATAGTTCTCGGTTCCACTTGGAGATTTCATGATCTCTTACTCATCCCTAGGCGAACTCAGAGAGGCAAGTGTGATATGAGCAGTTTCTAGAAGATTCTCTAGGTTTCCACTTAGCAAACTGCCTCTGCCATTTGTCTACTCTTGCCCATCTCACCCTACAAAAGGGATTTTTAGTATGCATTGCACCCCCCATGTGCAATAGGTGAGATGCATCGCACCCTGACCATGGAGCAGGTGAGATGGTCCAGTTTTGACCAGTTCTGAGCAGTTTTTCAAGGAGAACTTCTAGGAAATGATGTAATCAGCTGACCTTGATCCTTTAGGGTATGAAAAACACTTTTAGGGGTTTATAAACCCTTGGTTTATGGACATACGTGATTGGGTTTGCAGTGCCCAAATATGTCTATAACAGTTTCTCGATAAAGCATGAGGTTGTAAATCTTCTGATGTCAGGTGAAATGCTTTATCATGAGGATCTGAGGTTTTTCGAACTGGAAGGTGACCTATAATAAGATGCAATAAAATAAATTATCTTCATAATATTTTGATGATCTAGTTGATGCAAGCATTCCCATGCTCAGCTTTATAAATTCATTTTCATGTACATAGGATAGACAATTGTCTGTGTGGCAAACTGATGATTCTCGTACAGCCATCATCCTTTAGCTTGGATGACTATCTGTGCAGCTATGATGTACATTTGGTGTCTTTATTTTCTTTGAATATATCGCAGCCCAGATGGATGAAACTAGATCCATGGTCTTCAAACTAATTGAATCTTCACTCGAAGTACAAATCGATCCATGTGAAAATATGTTATGGTGTCGAACATGGAAAGACATTACTTGATTACCAGCGAATGATGTAAGTTGTTAACAAGTGTGAGAGGAATCACCAATAACTGCAGTACAATTCACATGGTGTGAATACATGAGTCGATGTCAAACACCATGCAATATATTTCGGTCGAAGGCCATTGATGTAAACTTGTCGTCAGAAGTGAGAAACTTTCCATTGAGGCATGCAAGCTTCAAAGTACTAAAGGGTTGTTCCTAATTCAACTTCTTGGATAATGAGTTGATGTCGACAAGAAGTGACCTGTCGTAGGAGGGCCTTAATGAATCCCACATCTATGACACAGAACAAAGAAAATAATTTTGTGGAGGTGAAAATGATCTAATCATATAAGGTTTAGGGTGGCAGTCATGAAGGAATGGAGTGTGAAGGTATTGTAGTGCATGAGGCATTAGCTAGGTTGGTGAATTCTCTGAGCGACTTCTCTCGAACATATCGAAGACGCTGAAATGGATTGGTAGCATTAAGCCCAAAAATGGATGGTACGGAGGAACAATGGTGATATGACTGGTGAACAGAATAACCCAACTCGACTCAATCATGGTGATAGAGTGAAAGTGTCATGTTCAAGAGCAACCCGCTACCAATGAATTTCTTCAAGTTTTCTTCCCATTTTTCCCCAGTCATTGCTGACTAGTACCTCTTTATTTTTGCCAAGCTTGAGGAGGATAACATATGATTGTTCTATAATTTTCCCTTCGGGCAAACCTGTCGCTATGTTTTAGTGAGCCTGGCAACAGTGAAATTCGCTCTTGTCTGTAATGGACAAGTTTATCGCTATTGTTTTAACAAGTTTAACGACAAAGTTAACTCAGTCCTTCTTAGTTTTAGAGAGTTTGAAAAGAGATGGAAAGGAAACTGTAGTAATTCGTTTTCGTAGTATAATCCCTTGTGTCCGTAAAAGTAGAAAATAATATGAAAGGGATTACCTTTTTGATCACTTTAACGAGACGAAAAATACAAGCGCACGATATTTTTATCTAATGATCCCTCAAGTCGAAAAATATTAAAATGTAGATGACGGATGGCACTTCCAATCACTTTAATGAGCTGGAGAGGCCAATTGCTCAGTAATCCTTTTATATTTTACGAGTCTAAAAAGAGCTTAAAATGGACTCGTTACTTCCAAACACTTTAATGAGTTGGAATGCTTGACAATCTTTTCATATTTAACGAGTCTAAAAAGGGTTTAAAGGAGACTCATTTTTTAGGAACGAGTGACATTTTCAGGTAGCAACTAGTTCCAGGTGAGGTTTGGAACTTTTCAATCATGACAGTGTAAAGAAGGTGGCTAACAGAATCACTCATTGCAGTTGTTCCTCAAAAGGGTAAACAATCAAGTGGAGGTAGATGATTGGCTAACAATTGGAGGTGATCGTAAGAACATGACCAAGGCTCAAAAGCTAATAGCAATGCCATCACAAAGGTTATTTACTGAAGGTAGGTTCATTTTTTAATGAGCTTCAACTCTGGGGGAACATATGCTCATTGCTAGGTTTAGTTTTTAACGAGCTTGAACTTCGCGAAAACCTGCTCGTGGCTAGGTTTGCATTCCCCCAGCATGATCAAAAGGAAAGTCTCTTGTAACCAGATGGAAATCACTATGGTGAAGTAGGACAACTTCATCTAGAATAGACAAAGTTGAATGGTGCGACAGATGAATCACATAACCTACAAGGAAACTTATCTTTACAACTAGGTGCATGCCCCCCAATCTTCATTACATTCACCAGAATACTCACGGAAATTAGGTGGATGCAATGAAGGTTCAAGAGACCAATTTCGATCGGAATCCACTATATTTACAGTATTTTATAGAAAATAAAAAACTGAAGGATGATCAAGGTCACTGGAATAATCTTCGTGGTAATCCGGAAGAAGGGAACGATGGTGGTAATCCTCCCATGGTGCCTCTCCTGTCATTACTGACTGAATGATTCCTTCGTCTATAGAATGTACATGTGACCAAGGATCTGAAGAGGTGCCATATTCCTTAGATCTATCTATCCAAACACTCGACGAGAGTTGATTTGGGTTTGCTGATCAAGCTGAGAAAATTGATTGCTACAATATTTCTATAAGGCTTGGAGGCAATACCTGACGATGATCCATGCTAACAAATTTTTCAGGAATCTTCTGAATCCTTGTAGCTATAGAACATATCATATTTCAGGTTTTTGCTGTGGCCACTTATGCTAGATTAGTCGAAGGCAGTAGCGAAAAAGTACCCATTAAGGTAGGGTCTTTAAGGAGACTTACTCCGATATTTTGAAGTGATTCAGAGCTTCCATGGATCATTGGAATGCTTCCCATAACTTGCGAACTGTTTGGGAGGAAGGTTTGTTTGTCAATGATTGTAATTCCTCCTTGGAAGGGAAATGAAATGTTTCTAAAATAAGTTGACACAACAGTAGCCATAGCATAGATCCAGGGCCTTCCCGGTAAGATGTTGTAATCAAGGTTTCCATCGATAACTTCAACGTCAATTTCTACTATTTCCCCCCCAGTTCAACTTGCTAGTTACTTAAAATCCTATACGGGGTGTATGTTCATGCATTGAATGCTTTTAATGTCATTGGCAATTGCGACAAGGGTGGCAAGCCTAACGTTTTCTAGAAACTCATTAACATAGTGCATGTAGATGCCCCCTCATCAATAATTGTTCGATGAATAGTTTTTTTGAGGGATTTCACTTGTATGAGTAAAGCAAGTTGAGTCAGTAACTGGGGTTCATATCCTTTATGATTAAAGGCCACAAGATTGTAATCCGCTGGGTCAATCCCACCTATTGCTGATAATAGAGCCTGCTTATGGGAGGGGCAATTTTGCAGTACTTCTAGTGTCGACATAGAAGACGGCGATTGGGCCAGCTCCTCTACTATATTATAATTTTGTGATGCTGTTGCATGAAGATTAAATGTTGATTTGTGCACTACTCCCTTTGGTGGCTTTATTGTTAGCTCAGGAATGATGGGTGGTGCAACTTTGGTTGAAGTTGTTGTCGAACTACTTGGTTGATCTGTAGCCTTGTTGTTCAACAATTGTGGATCCCCATAATTTTTATTCCTTGTCGATATCAAAGCATCATTTTGTTGTTTCGAAATGGACAGCATAAACCCTGGGGATGGGAAAGCATTGTCGCTAGCAACCAGATTGGTTTCCAGGCTTGGAAATGGGTCGGTCAATACCGCTAAGGTTTTTGAACTCTTAAAGAACTTTTTAATCTGAGCTTTATGTGGACAATCTCTCGTCCAATGGTCTTCATCACATATGTAACATGGCCGATTAGGTTTCTTTTTCCCATAAGGGTTTTAGAAGATTTTTCAGGAAACGAATCATCCTGTTTCATATTTTTTCTCTTCCCTTTCTTCTTGTCCCTTGGTTGCTTTTGTTCCTTGTCTTTGCCAACTGACACAGCATTAACCTCCGAGGCAAGATGTTTTTCAGTTTCCTTTTGACTGGAAACTGAAAGGGCTTTACCAGATAGGGCCTTCGCAGTTTGCGTACTGGAGGTACCAATCATGCTATCGCTGGCATGAGAGTCCCTGTTTGATTTAGGAGGAGGAGGAATCGAAAACTCTAGTCTAGGAGCTTCAAGAAGTTTTTCGTAGAGTGTGCCAGACTGAGTATAGATCAAGTCTAGATATTGTGCACGAGCAATGACTTGCTCTTCAGTGACAACTCCTCCCTTGGCCACATCCTCTGCAATAGAAGGTAACAATGACTTAATAAACCATTCAGTTAACAGTTGATTAGGAACTTCTGTCTTTACCATTCTACGACGACATCATCACTCATGAATATGATCAGATATGTGAGTGGTTGTTGTCTTCCTAAAATTGGTAAGAAGCTCCGTTCCTATTTTGTACCATATGGGTAGCTAAAAATGGGTTAAAAATGTGGTGGAAAGGGCACTGATGTTATCGAATGAAGCCCTAGGCAACTCGATGTACCATTTTTCTACCAGACTAGTTAACGTTCACTGAAAATGGTGAAGCCTAATCGAATCATCATTGAGAGTGTTAGACGAACACCATAGATGAAAATTCATCACATGATTCGATGGGTCTTCACCCAGATTTCCATTGAATTTAGGAATATCTGATGAAAGTTTATGAGGAATCGTCGGCCACCAAGGGACATAAGGAATTGGATCATTTGTTAACTGATTCAGATCTGGTAATTCTAAAGATGCTATGAAAGGCAGTTGTTGATTCAGGTTTGGTGAAGCATACCTAGGATAATATGGGATCACCTGAGCAGTGGGTCTTTGCATACCAGCATAATGTATTTGATGCTAATAAATTTGATAAGGTTGATGGGCGTAACCATTAAAATATTATTGTTGGTAACCTTTTTGAATATACGGTTGCCCATTACCCGCAAATCTTTGTTGCTCAGGTCCTCGGTAAGCTTGCTGGAATTGTGGTTATTGATATTGCACTAGCCATGGCTGTGATACCATTTGGTGTTGTCCAATATTGGATGTTTGACCAAGATGAGGGGTTATAGTACCTATTTGAGCCTGAGTCTCTTCAATTAAGGAGCCACTAATCGGCAGTTGTGATTGAGTCACGAAGACAAGAGGTTATTGTATTACGACCTAAGAGACTTGAGGTTGACATATAATAGGTAGAGCTTGTACTTGCGACAGCATCAGAATAGCTAGTGTAGTGCGAATGTTCAACACAGGTTAATTTTGTTGCATTGAATATACAACTCTTGGTTTTTGAGGTAGTATTGGTACCCAACCACTGGATGCAATTCCAGCTTGACCCGAATTATGTTGTGAACTCTCATATAGTTGTTCTCTCGAAAGGAACAATGAAAAGGCATACTGCCCCCCATATGGTGGCAATCTAGTGTTCAAAGAGAAAATTGGCCTTTGGAGACTGGACAGCCCAAATTGATACTGTTGTGAAGGATCAATTTTCTAAGACTCAACATAAGAAATTCCAAATAAGGTTCCGGATGAATAAATAGGAGCATACCATACTGTCAAAATAGTCCCTGGGTGGACTCCATCTAGTGGTTGAGAACTATTTGGGATAGATGGTACACCAGTGAACATTGTCCGAGTGGTGGCAAGAGGTTTTGTTGCTGTTGTATGAGATGACAGAATCCTAGATGTCGATGGTTGTTCAAACATATCGCGTGTATCCAAAAGATTTCCTAGCATTCTATAGGAACTTGCAAGGAAGGGTGACTAACTTATGTAGTAGAAAGATATAGGTGGATCCCAATTCCAAAATGCAATGGAGTACTAGATGGAAGATCCTCTACAATCTCTTCTATAGCAATCAATCCAGGCAGAAGAGGTAGATCGTCAGGTCCGTAAAAAATTTATGGTGCCGAAGAAGGTATAGAATCTGCTGCGACAAATGCTGGAGGGACGACACCTTCCAAATCAGCCCTAGATGGAGTTAGTTCAGGAATAGAAGTGTTTACTGTTACACTAGGATCAGTTCTAGTGTCCTCTTGTAACTGTGGAACTTCTTCTATAGAGGCGGGGATACCAGAAATAGTTGGAGTAACTAGATTCTCTAAGGATGTTGAAACACAACTTTCAAATAAACCAGGAGACTTTTACCCAGTTAAATGAGATCGCTTGGCCTAGAATGGTTTTGTATCTGGAGTCAAAGACAGTTGACTTGTTAGTCTCCACGAACGACGAGGTTTTGATTGACTTTCTTCCACGATTGCGGATTACTTGATCAACTAAAAATAAAAAGGGGAATGTTATTCCAAATTAAATGAATTTTATGATGCTTTGACACAATTTTGTTTTTCAGTTTTAAAGAGTTGAGAAAAAGATAAGGATGATTGTAGTCGCCTTCGACTTTTAATGAGCCTGAAGTGACAAGTGCTTAGATGGACCTTTTATTTTAAGGAGTCTATAAAGGAACAAAAGTGACTGCTCTGGAAATCTAGATAGA